>CAUYPK010050411.1:0-80640 GCA_963574355.1 Loris lydekkerianus | reverse complement strand
CTGGTTAGGTTGGTCAAAGGTTTATCTATTTTATTGATCTTTTCAAAAAAACAACTTTTGGATTTATTGGTCCTTTGTATAATTCTTTTGTTTTCAATTTCATTTAGTTCTGCTTTGATTTTGGTTATTTCTTTTCTTCTGCTGGGTTTGGGGTTGGAGTGTTCTTCCTTCTCCAGTTGCTTGAGATGTCCCATTAAGTTAATACCTTCTTCTCTTTCTGTTTTCTTGAGAAAGGCTTGCAGTGCTATAAATTTTCCTCTTAGAACTGCCTTTGCAGTATCCCAGAGGTTCTGGTAATTTCTGTCTTGATTGTTGTTTAGTTCCAAAAATTTGGTGATTTCCTTCTTAATCTTGTCTATGACCCATGTATCCTTCAGCATAAGGTTGTTTACCTTCCATGTTTTTGTATGGGTATGCAGGTTCCTGTTGTTACTGAGTTCAACTTTTATTCCATGATGGTCTGAGAAGATGCAAGGAATAATTTCTATTTTTTTAAATTTCCTGAGTCTAGATTTGTGGCCTAAAATGTGGGTGATTGTGGAGTACGTTAATGGGCTGATGAGAAGAATGTGTGTTCAGTTTTGTTGGCATGAAATGTTCTGTAGGTGTCTGTTAAGTCCAGATGTCGAATGGTTAAGTTTAAATCTAAAATTTCTTTGCTTAGCTTCTTTTTAGAGGATTTATCCAGTACTACTAAAGGGGTGTTAAAATCTCCAACTACTATGGAGCTGGAGGAAATCGAGTTGCTCATGTCTGTTAGAGTTTCTCTTATGAACTAAGGTGTGTTCTGGCTGGGTGCATAAATATTAATAATTGAAATCTCATCATATTGAGTATTACCTTTAACAAATATGAAGTGTCCATCCTTATCCTTAATTATTTTGGTGGGTTTAAAGCCTATTGCGTCTGCGAGTAGGATTGCAACGCCTGCTTTTTTGTGCTTTCCATTTGCCTGGAGTATAGATGATCATCCCTTCACCTTGAGTCTGTATTTGTCTTTTAGTGTAAGATGCGATTCTTATATGCAGCAGATATCTGGCTTGAGTTTTTGTATCCAGTCAGCCAACCTGTGCCTCTTTAGAGGACAATTTAAACCATTCACATTAATTGAGAATATTGATAAGCCCTCTGAGAGTTCGGTGGACATTTGTAATCCTTTTGTGATTGTGGAAGTTGGAATTTGATCAAAATTTTCTGGGTGGGTTTACTTTTGTGGTGGAGGATTATGCTGGTCTTTATGGAGTATAGGTCTGAGAATATCTTGGAGAGCTAGTTTAGTTATGGCAAATTTCTTCAACATGTGAATGTCATTGAAGTATTTAATTTCTCCATCATAAATAAAACTCAGTTTAGCCGGGCACAGGATCCTGGGTTGAAAGTTATTTTGTTTTAGGAGATTAAAAGTCAATGACCATCCTCTTCTAGCTTGAAAGGTTTCAGCAGAGAGATCTACAGTTATTCTAATATTCTTACCCTTGTAGGTGATGTTTTTCTTTCGTCTGGCTGCTGTCAGAATTTTCTCCTTCATATTAACTTTAGTGAAATTGATTATGATGTGTCTGGGGGATGTCTTATTTGGGCTGCATTTTGCTGGAGTTCTGAAACTGTCTGTTTTCTGATTTTCAGAATCTCTTGGCATATCTGGAAAGTTCTTCTTCATAATCTCATGGAGAAGAAACTCTGCTTTTTGAAGCCACTTCGTCGCTTTTGGGGATCCCTATGAGACAAATATTGATTTTCTTCAAATTATCCCAGAGCTCTCTGAGAAAGTGATCTGTTTTTGCCCCCCATTTGTCTTCCTCTTTGAGCATTTGGGAGTGTTCGAAAGCTTTGTCTTCAATGTCAGAAATTCTTTCTTCTTCTTGCTCCATTCTGTTACTGAGGGATTCTACTGTGTTTCTCAGATCTTTGAGGGCTACAACTTCTTGCCTCAATGTGTCAAAATCTTTGGTCATTTGGTCTTTGAATTTGTTGCATTCTTGAGATATCTTTTGGGTTACTGCTTGGAATTCTAAGTTGATCTTATTTGCTATCCAGATTCTGAATTTGATTTCTGACATCTCAGCTATTTGTGCATGGGATCTTGTGCTGTGTCTGCCCCCATTGTTCCTTGGGGGAGTTGATCTACTATGAGTATTCACATTGCCAGAGTTTTTCTGTTGATTTCGCCTCATGATTGTTTTTCACCATTGCCTCTGGCTGTCCTTAGTGTTGGGGAGGTGTCTCTCCAAGATTAGACCCCAGTGGGATTACTCTATTGTTGCTGGATCTTTGTAGGGAGTGACCCTGTGCAGTTCCTCTGGGGCTGTCCCAGCCAGGAAGTTCTGGTTGTGGAAGCAGCTCTGGAGTGTGATACACCTGGATCCAGCAATAGGGCTGGAGGTGGTGCGCACGGTTGTCTGAGTACCTTGCACCCAGTCACTTTGGCACAGAGATTCCAGGGCTCCAGCAGTCTCTGGCCAGGAGAAGGGCTCTGCGCAGGGGCAGGGAGGGCTCTGGAGGGCACGTGGCTACCAGAGTCCCTGGCCAGACAGCCAGGCCGGTGTGGAGGAAGGGAGGGTACAGGAGGGACGACGTAGGGTTGCGGGGCTCCCGCAGTCTCTGTTCAGGGCATGTGGAGGCCTGGCGGGTGTGGGTCATGGGTGGGGGCTCACGGTGCAGTGCTTATGGAGG
This sequence comes from Loris lydekkerianus, assembly GCA_963574355.1. NCBI lineage: Eukaryota > Metazoa > Chordata > Mammalia > Primates > Lorisidae > Loris > Loris lydekkerianus. Next base: position 77,967 of record CAUYPK010050411.1, on the reverse strand, counting down.
TCCAGGTGGCGCCAAGCCCAGGAGTTTGAGGCTGCTATGAGCTGTGACGCCAAGGCACTCTACCCAGGGCAGCAGCCCAAGGCTCCAGTGTGCCAAAACCGGTCTCCCTCTGCCCCTGAGGGTTAAGGCTATAAGGCAGCTCAGTCCCTGCCTTTAGGCTGCTCAGTCACTAGGTTACTAGCTCCCGCCTGATCCTTGCTGTGGGACCCTGAAGGCAGAGCTTGCTGGGGCAGTTCTTTCACAATGGCTTCCTGCACCCAGCTTAGGGGCTCAGTCTGGGGTCCCAGACAATGCCCAAAGTTCTGCGCACTCCTGCTCAAACTCTCCCCAAGGCAGTTCAACTGAGTGCCAAGTCCAAAAACACTGAGACAGTTCACAGGTAAGGCCTTTCCGGTTTGCAGTCTCACTGCTGCTTGTACTTACGGCTGACGGTGAGATTAGGTCAATCGCACACACGCAAACACTTGCCAGTTTTCCACTGTTTTTGTCCTCCTCTTGGGGTCCAGAAGTCCCTGGCTGACTCCCTGTATCCTCAAAGGGATGATTATAGGCAGATCCCACCAGCCAGAGATGCCTGGAGTCTTCTCTCCCCAGACTCACCATGCCCAGTTGCAGAGAAGCTGTTACTCAGCCATCATCTTGCTCTACTCTCCATCCTCTCTTTTAATATTCTAAAATATTAGAAAACTGCCCAGCATCCTAAACATTACAAATGAAAGAGCCAGGATTTGAGCTCGGATGATCGAAAGGCGAACCTTCAACTTACTGCACACTCCTCTCACAGCTTATCTGGACCTACACTGAGTTTGCCTCTACCTACCATTCCATCTTCATGTCTTAATTGGATTCTATCTATCCTGAAACACTTGCAGTCCCTAGAATTGCACATAGTTTTTATGCTATGCCTTGACAAAAAAAGTTACTTCTGCCTAGACAGTTCTATTTGTCTCTGTCCTTTGAATGACCTTCTGCTTATTCTCAATGATTCTGCTGAGGGTAATCATGCTCCATGATTTTACTTGTCTCCCTTTTCACCCTCTACCCTCCACCCTCTGGCTACCACAACACACCTGGCTCACTGGGAGCGCTGAGCCATGGTTGCTGAATGAATACTCAAATGCATACAAGTATTCAATTTTCCTGTAAGAGAATGCATTGTATTTTTGGAAACAGTGTGTACCAAGTCTAAATTTTTAAGTTGGGGATCAAGCTGAGTAATAATTCTTTTGGGTCCAAAAAGAGGTGTGATAATAAAGTAAAGATGTTGACTTTTTTGATTTGGCTCATGAAACAGTTCTAAAGACAATTCCAACAGAGTTTGAAAATGCTTTGCTCAATTAGAGTGAAGCTAGAAAACCTGGACTGCCTCCCATGGGCCAGGATTTATTTGGTCATATAAGCTCTAGTATGGAGTTTTTCATTCTTTTCTTCGTCTCATTATTTTCAAGTCACATGGTAATTATTCTTTTATTAAACATATTCCATGTCCTAAAGAGCACATCTCTGAGTATGTTATTCCCGTTTTTCCCCTCATGCTTTCTTTCTTCAGTAACTGTCTTGACATGTTCAAGAAATATTTTATTATCAGAGGGTGATTTCGCTTATTTCCAAAGAGGGAAGCAATTTGCTACTCTTTAATTTAAGACTACCCTTAAATCCAAGGAATGTTTGGCTTATGAAAGGAAAAACAAGTTCCAGAATCTATTAACTTGTGATCCACAGCCTTCAAAGCAATTTACATTCAGTATACATTTGAGTTCATTTAGCTGTCAGAGTAAAATCTAAATCCCCTGTGTATCTTGCCAATACTGAAGTATACTTAGTCCAAAAGTAGGTCACAAAATGTTTTAGAATGACGTATTTCACTTTTCCAACATTTTGAGACATGTCCAAGGAACTACAAAAAGAAAGTGTCCTGAAAGAAAGAACTTCACACCCTCAATCACACTCTAGAGAGGTTACTGAGATCACTGTCCCAGAGAGCCACTATAACTGATGATTCTACTTCCCTTCTCAACCGTGCTGGGTGAAAATTAAATTGAAAATGATTCATCCTGAATGATGACTTGACTTTTCAAGTGAATTTTGTCAACTCCGTCACAGAGAATTTTGTTCCTGGCTTTAGCTACCCAAAACCCAAATTTGTTCAATTCATCTGATATAAGATTAAGCAAAAGCATTCATTAATAAAAACCAGAGAAAAATAGGGCCAAAATCTTTGGATATTTTAGTACATAATACATTTATCTTTTTCCAAGCCAATGGCATGCAACCTATTTCTAATTCAAAGAAAGATAATGGGAAAACTGTTTTCAGTAGAACAAACTTTAATAATTCCTAGCTTGATGACTTATGAAATTACTTTAAAATGTCAAATGTCCAAATATTGTATCAAATCTCTTCTTTTGTATGTTTCAACTCTTAAGTTAAACATTGTGATAAAAAATGGAATCTAGCAAATAGTAACTGTGCTTTAGGGAGGAATTGCTGAATTTTTACTAAACCCAGTTAAGCCCAGTAACTTCTATAGATTACTACAAAAAGAATTCTTACTTTTTATAAAACATACCACCTTAACAATTTTTACATTTTAATATATCAGAGAATTAGTCCACTCTTGGAATATATCAAAAAATTATATATATATTTCCTAAACAATTAACACACGATAAGGAAATGACTTTAAGTTATACTCACTTATCTTGTAGATAGTGAGGCTAAAACTTTACCATACACAAACTAGGGCATGGGACATGTTATGTGTTCAATTAAAAATTATTTGTACATGATGATTGATGATGCATGAGACCTATTTCTTAAGAATTTTAGTTTTTATTTGCACTATTTGTTTTAGTGTTGGGCTCCCCTTGATGCATCCCTTTAGCGCTCTATATCTTCTGTTTGTGGATAACTGAGGGACAATCTCCCTGTGGCTAAGGGGCTCCAAGAGTGTTAACCGCCTTAGATTCTTCCTCATGCATAAGTCCTGCTTAACCACATCCATTCCCTGTACTTCCTTGTCTGTCTTCAATGTCTGGCTCTTCCTCCTCTCACCCTCTTTGCCTAACTCCAAATACTTCCTTTCGCCTTTAGTAAGGACTCCCAGTTCCTCCCCCACTCCCTACAAATGGCTTGTCCTTGTAAAAGGAGAAAATCAAAGCCATTCTCTTCTCCTGTGGATCTTCCATCCCGTGTTCACAGCGAAATGTCCTCATCTCCAAGATGAACTCCATTCCTCCTGATCTGTGCCCCCCACAGCTAAATTCTCACTTCATTTGTTTTTACTCCCTATCATTTCAAACCTCTTCAATCACTCCCCTACTGACTCCTTCTTACATACCTCATATTTCTGTTGTATAAGAACAACAAAAAGTTAAATCACATCTATCCTCAATCTGATGGAAATACTTCTACCCACACTCCTCTCCTCCCCTTTACTTAATAACAGCCTATACTCTGGGCTACACTTTCCCACTCCTTACTCTTACCCATTAATTGCTTTCTCCTCTCTTCCAGAAAAATATGTCTCTCAGACCAACACCAGTAACTCCCCACTACTAAATGCAGTCTGCAGTCTCCTCACCCTCTTGGCAGCACTTGAATGGGATGCCTCCCCCCCCTCCTCAAAACTCACCCCTCCCCTGACTTCCCTGACAGTTTTATTTCTCCCTTTACTTCTGGTCTCTGCCTTTTTCTCTGCCCCCCTTTTCTACTTCAATCCTAAATGCAGATAGCCTGAAGGTTTCTGCATTCAGTCCTCCCCCACAAAATACAGGATTTCCTGTTCGTTCACTTATTGAACACCTAGAGTTCTATTTGCAGTGACCTTGATTATCTGCTGGAGGCAGCAATTGTGTCTGAGGCACAATTTGAATCACCTGTGCTGTGAAGGCAGCTGTGAGTGCACAAGCTACACTTAGCTGGTGTGCTTATTGTGGGATAAATTACGTGCAAAAAAACAGGGGTTCTCAACCTGTGGACCCCTTTTTAACAATGAAAATATAATGCAGCATTACAAAGGTTGAGAACCATTGGTCTAAAAGGAGGGTTCAAAAAAATCTCCTTTAAGAATGAGACGAGTTTTCTAGCTTCTTCTCTGGAGCTCTCAATTTCCTGTAACGTGAACATAACCCTGCCCTGGCTATATTCTGAAAGCATATACAGGGTGGGCATAAAGTTCATGTGCAATTTAAAATAGTTTAACATAGTAAATTGCACACGAACTTTATGTCCACCCTGTATAACTCAACATGTTCCAAACTGAATTTATAATCATCCTATCAAACCTGCTCCTTCCCTAGTGAATACTATTTCTAACAGTAACACCACTATCCTCACAAACTTAAAACCGAGATTCACCTTGTTGACTCCATAGTTCTGTTCACCAGCTACCCAGACGGGCTAATTCTAGTACTCAACTCTCTTGTATTCAACCTTTCCCTCCATTTTAAGGGCACTACCCTAATTTAGGCCATTATGTTTTTTTTTCCCTGTCTTCAGGGAATAGCCCATCTCCTAAATAGTTTGCCTGTCTCTAGATTTGCCCTCTAGAAGTTTTTGACCCCTGCTATGATTCTGACATCACTTGGGCATTCTCCACTCCTCTTCTTCCCCTCAGGCTCATCTGTCAGGCGTCAATCACATCGTTCATCTCCACTAGTGTGATTCTTTTTGTATCATTCACCTTTTCAACGTGGCCCAACTTTCCTAATTCTGCAAGTTAAACTTAATTTCTTCTTCTGAATTGGCCTAGAATTATATCCGTAGCTCTAAATGTCCTCATGACTTTACTCTTTGTATTATAGGATTTTGCTTAGGTCCTCTCTCTCTCTCCTCCCACTAGGTTATAAAGCACTGAAAGCAGGGACTGAGCAACACACAATTTGCCTTCCCACTATACTTACCATCTGCGCTAGGTACCTTGCATCCAGGATGTACTTAATTAAACACTGCTAAATGAAAAGTCTAAGGCATGGTTTTATGAACGTGCTCCATGCCACATACTGCTATGCCCTGCAGCAACATTATTCTGGGAGTGAGATCCAAACTGGATATTCTTAGCTTCTCTAGGCCCATCCAAAAGATCATCTTTAATTCAGGCAGTCTCATTACCCAACCTCTAGAATGGACCCTAGGGAAATTGGAATATGCCAGAACCATTCTCTCAGTCTCTTCAAAATAGACACCACAGAAGCAAGCTTCATTCCCTGGGATATTTCCCCAACTCATGTGAATATATTAACTGCTATTTTGGGGAATAGAAAAAGAAAATTATCAAGGCTCCATTTACTTTTCCACCCAGCAAATGGGAAAGCTTCCATTTTGTTCAAAGCCTAGTACTTACTAAACGGTGGATTAAAAATCTTAGTAAAGCTTCTAAATGTGTTTCACCTTTACAAACAAGAAACTTCTAAGATCTAGAACTATGTAGTATACATTAATTAGGTGAGAAAAGTCAGTATGATTAGTACTACTGAATTATTTTCTTTATACTTAAATACAAACACATAAAAAGAAAATGAACAAATTTTCAAAATTAGTTAACAATGACACTTTTGAATCAATTGTAAATTTCATTTGACTATTTTCTTTGGGGATGCGGAGCAACTTTTATTTATAACAGTAATTCCTTTCTTTCTTTAAGCAGTGGGATTAAGTTTCTATGGAAAGGATATTTTAGCTGGGTGTTGTGACAGGCGCCTGTAGTCTCACTTACTCAGGAGGCTGAGGGAAGAGGATCACTTGAGTTCAAGAGTTTGAGGTTGCTGGGAGATATGATGCTATGGAGGGCGAAAATGTGAGACACTGTCTCAACAAAAAAAGGGGTGGGAGCATTTCTGAAGTTTCTAAGAAACAAACTAGGATAATTATTGCCTTTCAAAGTTTCTTTGTTTACAAAGTTTCAAGCTGAAATTACAGGAACAGAGAATTTTAAAGTTAGAGGTCATCAAGCCTTAGTTCTTTTCAAGGTAGGCAATGGTTAAGTCGACCTGACCAGGACTTCTCTGTGAACTGTTCCCTCCACTATACCTCTCTGTCACTGAAGGCAGCATTAGTACCTTCCAAAATCAATTTCAAGAGTTGTAAGAGGGAAAGCATATTGTTAATTACACTTCAAAAATGATCAAGTATTCTTCAAAGAAGCCTTCAAAATATTTGGGAAAATAGAAGGATGGATGTATGCTTCAATATTCTAACAATAACTACTGATTCTTTCGGAGAATTGCAGTTTATTGAAAATCTGAACTGAAATTCTAATACATCCTTCTAGGTTAGCAAATGACTCTCATTTTTTACAATGACGGGCTACATTCACATTCAGTACTAAGAGAGTTCTCTCTGCATATGGTCCTCTCTTTCCAAAGGCCTGTGTACAGAGTATTACACAAACAGCTGTAACTAGTCTTTTTAACTGTCAGACTGTTCTTGTTTCTATATGGAGCTGCAGTTCCCACCATTTAGGAGTTTATAATGTATGATCATTTCCTCTATATAAAAATAACACTACTACCTTTTACAAGTCCTCATTCCCTTAGGTGTTAAAGTATGTTAATAATGGTGCCCACACAATGTTGTAAGTTAGGGTTTCTCCACCTTGGCTGGAAAACTCTCTGCTGTAGAGTACCATCCTGTGCAATGCAGAATGTTTAGCAGCTTCCCTAGCTTCTACTCACTTGGTCATTTGTGACAACCATAAATATCTACAGCTGTTGCCAAATGTTCCCCAGGGGAAAAATTGCCCTCAGTTATGAACTACTACTACTGAAGTAGTAGTGAATTGGAGACTATTCACTCTGGGTATGTTTTTATGCAATTTTAAAAACATACCCTTCCTGTGTAATCCCAACGTTAAGATGACTGACTGGTACTAACTTATCTTTTCAAGTTTTCTTGTATACTGTAATTGTTACCGTATCTGTGCACATTATTTAAACGTCATTTTAAAAGAAATAGACTCCCTTGAACAGTCAGCCACACGACAAGCACCTAGTAAGTGCCTGCAGTAGAGTTAGCAATACATGAACTCTCAAAGAAATATGCCGTGAGTACTGTTTACAGGGAAGAAAATGTGCACATTTTAAATAACCATGGGCACTATAAGACAGAACACAGAGCTAAACCTGGTTGATACAAACTTCACAAGGAGCGAGTGAGTAATGTTAGTATTAAAGTTTCTGGAGACATTTTTACGGATTTAGTGAGAGCCATGCTTAACCTTTGAGGACGAGCGCACATCAAATAAGTAACCAGAAGAGCAGGCAAGGCACAGAGATGGGCCACATGAGCCAGGCTGGCTAAAGAAAGGAACCAGGCTGGGTCAGAGAGCTGCATGCATCCTGCATGCTCAGGATGGTGGAGCATGAACACGTTAAGGTTTAGGTCCAAATCACAGAGAGTGTGGATGATGGAGCATGAATATGTTAAGGTCCAGATCCAAATCACAGAGAGTCTAGATGGGAAGTAGAAAACCGGAGGCTTGACATAGTAGACATCCAAGGCCATTTCTGAGCATCTATGTGATAAGGGAAGAAGGCATGGTATTAACTAGAATATACTGTATATACTCGAGTATAAGCTGAGTTTTATCGGCACAAAATTTGTGCCGAAAAAACCTGAACTCGGCACAAATTTTGTGCCAAAAAACTTGAACTCAGCACAAATTTTGTGCCGAAAAAACTCGGCTTATACTCAAGTATATGTGGTAATCCAAAAGAGATGGAGGAAAAGTTACTCATACTGCTCTATACTGAGGGAAGCCTGGATGACGGTAATGAAAAGGAAGGAAACGGGCACCAGGGCAATTTTTTTTTTTTTTTTAAGACAGAGTCTCACTTTGTTGCCCTTGGTAGAGTGCCATGGTATCATAGCTCATAGAAACCTAAAACTCTTGGGCTCAAGTGATTCTCTTGTCTCAGCCTCCTGAGTAGTTGTGACTACTATGTTTTAGAGATGGGGTCTTACTCTGGCTCAGGCTGGTCTCAAACCTGTGAGCTCAGTTAATCCACCTGCCTCAGCCTCCCAGAGTGCTGAGATTACAGGTGTGAGCCACCGCACTCAACCTATAGCAGCGCTATTTTAAAGTGAAAACATGACCAGACTCGGTTGGTACCAAACTATATCAAGTAGAAGAAAAATTAAGCTTCAAGGTTCAAGTCTGGATGACTAGAAAAACAAGTGATGCCTCAACCCATCTAAGCCACCTATCATATTCATAGATCTTAATATTACTCACCTTCATTAATCTTGAGTCACTTCTCCACTGATTTGTTTTAATTAATCACCTTATATAGATTAATGATATTTTATAAAAGGAGGCATTAAAAGGAAAACTATAAAACAGGATACAGCAACCGCCATCAAGATAGCAAAGATGAGGTAACGCATCCATAGTTTAGAGGGAGCTCTGACATGTCAGTTGCCTGGAATTACCTGGACTCTCTTCACTTGATTGTATATGTCTCCTCCCATAAGGACTATTCACCAAATCATTCCACTCCTTAGGCCTCGTTCTGATTAAATTCCTTTTTTAAAACTCCCGATTCCCTAGTAGCATTCAAACAGAACTACAGTAGACTCTCTGTGGGTGACCACTTCCTTACAATGACCTGATTTTCATCGACTGGACGTGCATCACATGTTCTTACCAATATAGAAGGCCTAGTTCCTTACGTTGACCACCTCTGTATGTTAGCCAGTTAGTCACAGTCTCTTGGTCGTCAATGTACAGAGGTTCTGCTGTAATTCAAAAATGCAATAAGCAAACAAAAACATCAACAACCTTTTGCCTCCCAAACTTCACCATGAGCTCCAGTTATGAGTGAGCTATACTCTAGGGAAATCTCACATTTCCCAAGTTGATACCAAGTCCATCCAAGATGCTGCCTTGGAGTTTGTTGGTAAAAGCATCTGCTAGTGAGTTAATTATACATAAGGTATCTTCCAGCCATCATAAAGTCTAGCAACATTTCTCCTCAAAGGTTTAAAATAAGAATCCACTTTCTATCACAGGGTTCCACCAGGCTCTCACTCTGAAGAGCATGGTTTTTCTCATCAAAATAAGTGAACTCAAGACGCCACTCTGCCCGAGAACGGAATATGCTCATCCATGGAGGACTCCTTCAGTGTTCTGAAGATAAGCTATAGTTGAAATTACACAGTTTTATGAACAAAAAGCAACTGCTCATTATTGGCATGCAGTTTTAGACTTGTCTAAGTAACATGTACATGGCTTTGAAATGCTAGTCAAATTTGAAAATAATTTAAAAATTATCCTAATGCTTCATTTTCATGACAAATGTGACATTTTCTCGTTAAAGACTCAGACCTTAAAACAACAAAGAATTAAATGCCCAGCAATCTCCTTTACTATGTGAAACCAGGACCAATCCAGTCTTTCCCAGACTTGGTTTTTTTCCACCGCACCACACCATATCTAAAACTCTCCTGAATAACAACTAAGAACCAGCAGTTGCACATCAGCGTGGGCCACCACACCAAGAATATCACACAAAGCTAGTTCCGTGAAGAGCACAATGGCCCCATGGAAGCAAAAGTTATGAGAGAGCCCCAAACACGAGGACAGATACTCGGGCAGCAGCAGGAGAGAGAAGGCAGGGCAGCCATTCAGGAAAAAGACCAGGGCAAGACAGACAACAGCACTTCTTAAAGACCGCTGGAGTCCACAAGGCCTGGTCCAGGGCGCAAGATGTACAAGGATTCTCATAAAAGCCCTATTCTCTTATAATAAAATCCCTCTCTCTTGAGGTAGATTCAAGAGGTCTGTATTACTTCCAACCCCAACACTAAGCCCACTGGCTATGACATAAACTACCAGTTAATTCTCTTCTCCTGATCATAAAACATCCTTTAAGTACCCACCACCTAAGGCCTGGTGTGGTGGCACGTGTAGCTCCAGCTGAGGTGGGAGGATTACCTGAGCCCAGAAACTCAAGGTTCTAATGAGCTATGAAGAAACCACTGCACTGGGTAAAAGAATGAGTTCCTCCGTCCCTAACAAAAAACAAAAACATAACAAACAAAAAAACTATCCTCTTGTGGAGAGAGTGAAATGGGGAGTTGTTGTTTAGTGGGTACAAACTTTCAGTTCAGGACAGTGATTTTCAACTGGTATGCACTGTACTCTCATGTGCTGTGAGAAGATCTTTGGTGTGCTGGGAAAATTTTAGTATCATTAAATTATTTGTGAAAGAAGTTCAAAGCACAGTAGGTTTTTTTTTTTTACCTTTTTTTTTTTTTTTTTGATCCATATAATTTTAAGTGCCTTGGAAATTTAACCATAGTTCAAGTGTTCTGTGAAATAAAGGTTGAAAAACACTGGTTTAGGATGATGAAAAAGTTCTGGAGACGGACAGTGGTGATCGTTGTACAATAATGTGAATATATTTAATATCACTGACTTGAACACTTGAAAATAAAGTGGTAAATTTTACTATATATATATATCACAATTTTATATATATATAAATTTTATATATTATATATATATATTCGACTTGAACACTCGAAAATAAAGTGGTAAATTTTACATTTTATATATATATATATATATATATATATATATATATATACCACAATTATATATATATATATATATATACATATACCACAATTTAAAAAGTTTAAAATATCTATATCCTTCACAAAAAGCATGACTGAAACATACTGTCTGTAGAAGCTTCTAATCTTCAACATGAAGTAAGTCCAGATAGTCGGGGCTCTTCCCCTTCTTACAGAATATACACAAAAGTTTGTTCCAAAACTCTCCCAAAATTCAGCAAGGTATTTTAAGAATATATCTAAGATAGATAAAAATGCCCACACAGGTAAACAACAGCAGACTCTAAAGTGATCCTTTGCTTTTTTGATTTCTCCTGCCATTCCTTTACTTTTATCACTACTTACTTACTTTTCACTTCATTAACATCTTTATAAAAATGTCATTGAATGCAAAATTGATATGCACTGTGTACCCATAAGAGGAGGAAGAATGTGGGGGCGGGTGTGGGGGAGGAATGCAGAACCTCATTTCGTAAATGAATTACCACTTATGTGTATGTTTAAAGCAGACAGTTTATGTTTTAATGTATGTGACAAAAAATGTTTCTCTGTAACCAATTAGCACAGGATACCATGCATAATGATATTAACAACAACAACAACAACAAATAAAAAAAAAAAAAAAACCAGGAGAAATTTTACAACATGTGGAACAGACCAAACCCTCTTATTATGTTTTATCCATATTTTTCTACTGTAAGTCCAAAAGCTGGGTGAATGCAAGATGAATTTATTCCTTATGTTTCCCACAAGAGACATAATATGATGAGAGCAAATAAATGCATGTTTATTTAGGTTCTGGGCAACAGGTCAACAATTTCAGATAAAACATACAGATATTGTAGCTTTTACCAATTTTGGGGCCAATAATTTTAATTCTGTATTACTGCCTTGCAATTTTTGGTTTGCTCCCCCCGCCCCAACTTCATTTCTTTCTTTTTATGTAACTTAGAGCTAACTTTCTTAGAACCAGAAGTTTTTGCCACACTAAATTTTACCTTTTAATGATTTTTTAAACTTTGTCTCTTTAATCATTTGTCTCCTTAAAGTGATCTCTAATTTGGGCGGTGCCTATGGCTCAAAGAGGTAGGGAGCTGGCCCCATATACCAGTGGTGGCAGGTTCAAACCCAGCCCAGGCCAAAAACTGCAAAAAAAAAAAAAAAAAAAAAAAGTAATCTCTAATTTGACTGGTCATTTTCTATTGTATTTATCAACTTTCTGAATTTTCTTACTTCTCTATATTTTATTTTTCTTCATTTTTTCACTATTTTATTCTCCATCTAAACTCTAATTGTTCTTCGGTATCTCAATTTCCCAACCTTTTCCTCCATAAATACATTTAAAGAGTGAAACTTTATAAACCGAGACATAACACAGCAACTGAATGTGCCTGCAACACACAAGACACAAAACTTCTATCTATCATGAACAGCCAATCTGTAACATGTGACCAAGTGAACATTTTATTAACTATAATTCTCTAGTAGCATTGTTCATCATAATTGTCATTTTATTAGGATTACAATAAAAAAATAAATCTTGAAGTATCTTCTCAATATTCAACAAAGAGTTAAATTATGAGTTTTAGTGCTAAATTTAGTTTAGAATATTCTAATTCTCCGAAAAGAGGACATACTGCTCAGAAGAAATAGTAATTTTCTATTAGCCAACTTTTCTTGTTAACTGGAGGGCTCTATTTCTCAATTACTGAAGTTACAGAAAGATGTCTGCATAAATGTCAAAATTTTTTCTTTTAATTAGTAACCTCATAACGGTATCTTTCTTTCAATGATAGGCAGAATTTCCCTTTACGGCTCAATACACAGAACGCTCACTGAATCAGGAGATGAGTAAAAGGCAAAATGAATCAAAATGCCCGTTTCTGTGTTGTCAGCAGCATCAGAACCTTGCAGTGTTAAGCACAAGCCATCCATTTTTAGACTTATATAGCAGCATCTCGAACACACGAGGGAAAAAGGAGTTTCCTTTGCTTTGCCTATGCTGGTCAGCACCCGCATACTCTTATGACTTGTGACACTTCAGGACCCTCCCAGAGGAGGGAGTCACATAGTGACTTGTGACACTTCAGGACCCTCCCAGAGGAGTCCAGCCTCCCCCCCCCACACTTCAGGACCCTCCCAGAGGAGTCCAGCCTCCCCCCCCCACCACCACCACCACACACAGGAAGAATAGAGGTGTCTTGGCCCACAGACTAAATATACAAACAAGGATTAGCAAAATACAGGTCCTTGTGTCTCTTCTTCCATATCCAATATGACACATAAGCAAAATCAAAATCCTCACAAAGCCAGAGTGCAGCGGGCTGTGGGCTGTAGGCTGGACACACTTACATACCCTACAGCATGGCTGACCAAGGTTAATTCAAACAGACATGTCTGAAACAAATGATTCCCTTTAAAAATGGCTTCTAGAAAGTCAATGGTGTTTAAAATAATTTGCTATTAATTGGATAGCTATCTTGTCGAGCAAAAGCTGGGTTTGTAAATTATCTTCTCCCATTATTTGCTTGTTATTTTAATCATCCACAAAGTGAAATTCCATGTTTAATTTTCCAACAGCCGGAACCCTTATAAAAATCTTATGCATTGGAATGGAACGCTTCCTGTGATTCTCAAATATTTTGAGATAGGGTGGTTAGATGAACAACCAGAACATAAGCCATTTCAGCTGGTGGGATAGTCAAATAAACAAAAATGTTTTTCTGAATGAAAGACATTCAAAGGAATATATATTACTGCATATTTTCAGTATGATTATATAACAAGACTCCACTTCAAAGCTAACTTTTCATTTGGATTACATGTGCAAAACAGTCAGTACAATATTTTCTATAGGAATTTTACTTTTGTTTACTTAGCAGCTATGAAAGGCCCAGAAATTCTTGCTATTTAGAGGCCTCTGTGAAGATACAAACACACAAATACACTTAAATAATAAATATTTCTTGGGCGATGCCTGTGGCTCAAAGGGGTAGAGTGCCAACCCCATATGCCGGAGGTGGTGGGTTCAAACCCAGCCCCGGCCAAAAACTACAAAAATAAATAAATAAATAAACCTTGAAAAATAAATAAATAAATAAATATTTCTTTTTAATGTAGTCTTATTTTGCTGTAATATAGCTATTTCTTCACTCTACACTGCAGTTTAAGATTTTTTAAATAAAATGTTTCTTAAAAAACACTATGTGTGAGGGTGGCACCTATGGCTCAGTGAATAGGGTGCCAGCCATATACTAAGGATGGCAGGTTTGAATCTGGCCCGGGCCAAACTGCAACAAAAAATAGTCAGGTGTTGTGGTGGGCTCCTGTAGTCCCAGCTACTTGGGAGGCTGAGAGAAAAGACTCGCCTAAAGCCCAGGAGTTGGGAGGTTGCTGTGAGCTGTGACACCACAGCACTCTACCAAGGACAATAAAGCGAGACTCTGTCTCAAAAAAAAAAAAAAAGAAACACTGTATCTGAAATAGTTTTAAATTGTTTCATAAATTGTTAAACAAATTGGTTGTCAACATGGATAAACTTTCAACCATGTTCTGCAATAAATGCTATGTTTAAAAGTTTCTAAGTTTTTGCTGGAAGCAGTGGTTTATGCCTGTAATCCCAGCACTTGGGAGGCCGAGACGGTTGGACTGCCTGAGCTTATAGGTTCTAGACCAACCTGAGCCAAAGTGAGACCCCGTCTCTAAAAATAGGCAGGCGTTGTGGCAGGTGCCTGTAGTCCCAGCTTGGCAAGAGGATCACTTAAGTCCAGGAGTTTGAGGTTGCTGTGAGCTATGGCATGGCATCAAAGTGAGACTTTGTCTCAAAAAAATAAAAAAATAAAAGTTTCTAAGTTTTCCAAAATTTTCAAGGTTTTTAAAAAGTTTTAATTTTTAAATGTGCTCAATATTAATTAACAATTTGAGTCTAAAAATTTTGGCTAATCCTAAATATAAAACTAATAAAAGCAATATGGCTTCAATCACACAGTGGATGTATTCTGGACCAGGCAGAAAGTGATGAGGGACCCACAGAACAGATCCACCATTTTCCTCCTTTCCCTGCCTCATTGGTCACTAAGCCTTTCCTAAAATCAAAATCACAAACACAGTGCAGCTATAGTCTGAACTCCATTTCCTTCCCCTTCTGCCCTAGTTATTAGGTGGCATAGAAACAATTTTTTAAAAAAGTGAATTATAACAGGACTGCCCTAACTTGAGAGGTAAGGATATATTTATTTTTAGTTCAGGGCCAAAGCTACTTCCTTAGATGGTAATGATTTTAAGCACAAAATATATCTAATCTAGTGCAAAATCTAATGGTTCACTCCTAGTACCATTATTAACTTAAGACAGAAAGGAAGAAATGATGGCAACTTTTTGACGATGAAGAAACCAAAGGATCCCTGAAATTCTGTGCTTGGACCAAGGTCATTTGATATTATTAGCCAGAGAGTGGCTGCAAAGAGAAACCGGACGTGCTGAGTCACTGACAGCGCATGCAACACTGCTGTCAGCACTTCTGGTGCCAGACTCGAAGGTGAGCATTTGACCTGACACTCTTCTGTCCTCCCTTCACTAGCCTAGGGTAGGGCATTGCAAACTGAATGCCACCAAGTTGAGGAGAAACATGAACCATAACAATTCTATACGCTTGTCTCCAGAATATGGCTATTATGAGAAACTGTTTTTAAAAAATACAGACATACATATAAATATTATATATATACATATGTAGCATTTAATACCTGTCAGAATTAAGTGATTATACTTTGAGTTTCCAGTAATGGAAGGCAACATAGTTTTCCTCTCAAATAACCAGTGTACCTTAGTCAGCATGCAGTTTATGTGCATTTTGCCAAACAGTCCTTACTGAAACAGTCAGATCCAGATGATCTTTGCATGATTCAAAGAATTAGACAGAAAAACTATAAAACGGGGGAAATAACACTCTAAAGTCAAAAGACTTGTGGTCTAGTCCTGACTCTACCAGACAGGTGACCTTGATTGAGCAAGTAATTTCCATGCTCTGCTTCTTCATTTGCAAAACAGGAATAACAATCCTCCCCGTCCTTTCTACTGTAGCTGTGAGAATAACTGTCTTAACAGCACTTAACAGACAATGTCATGAAAAAAGGGTGATTCATTCATCACCTATTTTTTAAAAAGCAAAATTCTGGTCTCAGGGGGGATCTCCAAATGCCTTTATTTGAATTAAACCACTTTTTCCTTAATCACTAGAATTTAGAATTTATTTATTTATGAATTTATTTCTTTTTGAAAAAGAGTCTCACTTTGTCACCCAGGCTAAAGTACGGTGGCCTCTGATCATAGCTCACAGCAACTTCAAATGCCTTCAAGCCTCCTGTGTTGGGAGGCTGAGGCAGGAGGATCAGTTTGAGTGATACACTACCATGCTCCCATGTCTGGTTAATTTTTCTACTTTTTGCAGAGACAAGGTCTTGCTACATTGGTCGGGCTTGTCTCAAACTCCTGGCCCTAAATGATCCTCCCACCTTGGCCTCCCAAAGTGCTAGGATTACAGGTGGGAGTAGCAATTAATTTTTAAAAATAATATTTAACGTTATAATTACAGTTAACTGAAGAGAAACCAAACATTGCTTCCTACAATGTTTTATTTGTTATACATTAGCTGGTTATATAAATAAGCATTGTGACTAGTCTAGGATTCAACTACAGTTACAAAGTTTTATCTGCTAGAAATTTTGAGACTCTAAATCCCACTGTAGCCTTTAGGCAGTCTCCTTTTCAGTCCTTTTACTATCCTTGCACTCTGAGATGACACAGATGTGACTAAAAAGATGTGAATTACTAAACTGTGGGTCACAAATCTGCTCTTGGTTTTCCCTACAGACACTTACCCTGCTCAGTTGTTCTTAATAACATATGCATGATGTCTAACTGGGGGATTAGATCTTTTGTCTCAGAAATGAAGTCCACATATGTGAGATAACTGCCTAGCACCAGGGCTGCATGCAGTCTTCTGACAAGGAGTAATTTTCTTCTATGCAATCTACAGCTCAACTCTCAACCTTGGTTTGTATCTATGATCTGAAAACTATTTTAGCCTCTTCTAGTAGTGGCCAAGAAAGCACATACAATTCCAATAATTAGATTTTATCTCTTGGTAAAAGTGGAATGATTTTTAAGGACCTCAAAGTCCTTCAAAACATTTAAGGGTAGCAATGCCTGTTAGAATCTCTTTACTGGAGTTACTAAATAAATAACTACAAAAAGGAGATGGAGGTGAAAATCAAGGTTGCAGAAAATCTGAGAAGCAAAGAGATAGGGAATCAATCCTATATAACACTGCTTCCCTCTAAAAAGAAAAAGAAAAGAAAAAATTGCACCAAAGCTTTCTTCATTCAAGCAGTTGGTTTTGTTCCCTAACTGCTCCCCCACATATCTAAGTGCAGTGAGTACATTCCCAACTCCTACTGCCAAGTTAAAATGAAAACGTTCTCAGTCTAGAAATGATTGAGGTGGTTTTCTTTAATCAAATTAGAGCGGCCAAATGTTCCTTTCAAAGGTAACTGTCTACTTTGCAGCTGTATGCAAACTACCACATCAAATGTGAGGGAAAAAATAGCGATAGAATTGTATCCTTACAGTACAGTGCTAGCTGCAGAGATGGAGAGACAAAAGCACCCGTACAGTTCAGAATTACATTCACAGCGCGCTTCCAGAAATATGCTGACTTCACAAACTGTGAACAATATACTGAAACTTCCAGTACATAATTAGCTATTTTGGGGAGAGGAGGACTGTGGGGGGAAATTCCCCTTTAAAAACAGCTAAGCAGCAATAGGTACCTTGAGTCATTTACCCTGGCAGACAAAGATCCTCACTGAGAAACATTAAAAGACTGGCTGAGACTTCACAGAAGGAAAAAAAAAAACAACTCATAGATCTTGCTTTTTTACTTCCTGTCTCCATCAAAAACATACCACGGTCAGTAAACTTGAGTATCCCACAAGCTTCAATTAAGCTTGTAATGATTCATTTGCATGTAGAATTTATTCTTTTAAATCATCAGACATGGGAAATTCCTGCAAAGAATTAATTCATAATAGGCTTATTTTTTTCAGTTTGTTTCCCTTAAGAAAAATCAATTGCCTGACATTCCCAATGGGATGTCTAACTAGCTTCTGCATGTTACAGCTTATACCAGCTGTTGGTTTTAGGGATGGTATATTAACAGTATGAAAACCTAGACTATGACAATGAATTTAGATAGCCAGGTGCAACTGGCAATGGAAGAATGAGACAATGTTCTTTCTACATTTAGGGATCCTGTCCAGATGATTATGCTGTCCCTAAAATTAATGAATATAGAATACAGAGAGAAAGCATATCCCCTATTTCTCCAAAGTAACTGTTCTTAAAACTTTTTTGCTTCTGGAGAAATCTGTAAACTACTTTATTGGTTCCCACTCCCTTGACATACTCAAATTTAAGGACTGCTGCATAAAGAAAACATCCTCCAGGTAGTAAGTAATTTTCAATTTTCAGCCCTTCCACTCTCAAACAAGAAAGCAAACTGAAATGCAAGGGTAAAAGATGACATTTTAATTTTTCAAAAATTTATTTTAAGAAAAATAACAGGGCAGCGCCTGTGGCTCAGTGAGTAGGGTGCCAGCCCCATGTGCCGAGGGTGGCAGGTTCAGACCCAGCCCTGGCCAACTGCAACAAAAAAATAGCCAGGCGTTGTGGCAGGCACCTGTGGTCCCAGCTGAGGCAAGAGAATTGCTTGGGCCCAGGAGCTGGAAATTGCTGTAAGCTATGTGATGCCACGGCCCTCTACCAAAGGGCCATAAAGTGAGACTCTGTCTCTATAAAAAAAAAAAAAAAAAAAAAAATCAGATGGACTTCCATTTCAAAATGGCAGACTCATCACAAATATTTGCCCCTCGTCTTTCTCTGATACTGCTGCAGTAAAAACGAATAAATCCATAATTACAGAAGGGTGCCACAAAAAAATAAATAAGGAGAGAGAGAGTGGGAGAGAGACAGAATGTTTAGGAAACTTTTTGAATGACTGAAAATAAACCAATAAACTGATCAAGGAAATCACCAAAGAAACAATGGTCTCCAAAGTGGAAAGCATATAATCAGAGATATATTAAGAAAATATCTTCTCTTTATAGGCATTTTTTTATCTTTTCATTTCAAAATCATTATTTTTGCTCATTTTAATATTTAATAATTTAAGTGTGTGTATGTAACTTTTATAAATCCCTGAATATCAGTGGCATGCTGAATTATTTTTACTGGCTGAGAGGCCACTGCCCTAGAACAAGCTATAAAGTAGAGGAAGCAGAAGCTGGACTAAGAGTTAGCAGGTGCAATGGAAAAAGGGAGGGAGAAATACAAATAGGGCAGTCAGCTGGAGGTCTGTAACGGCACCAATTAGCAGCCCCATTGCCATCCTCATACCCAGGACGTTGGAGTAAAACCCTTTTCATTATGACATCTGGGCATTTTTCTACATTCTGACAATCAGTTTTCCACTTACCCAAAAGTAAAGCTTACAAAACATACTTCCACCCCAAGTTTTCTAATCCAAACAAGGCTTCTAGAATTGTACTCAGAAATGGGAGTGAGCAGAGAGAAAAGGGTCTTATGTAATAGCCGTACTAGCTGCTACCCAAACAAATGGACATACACGGCAGTAAGGGAGCAAGAAGGTCCAGACTTCTCACTTGTCAAGAAACTGGAAAAAGCCAGGCACAGTGAGTGGCTCGTGCCTGATATCCTAGCACTCTGGGAGGCTGAGGCAGGTGGATTGCTTAAGCTCTGGAGTTCAAGACCAGCCTGAGCAAGAGCAAGATCCCATCTCTTAAAAACTAGCTGGGGGTTGTGGCGGGTGCTATAGTTCCAACTACTCGGGAGGCTGAGGCAAGAGGATCTCTTGAGCCCAAGAATTTGAGGTTGCTGTGAGCTATGACACCATAGCACTCCACTGAGGGTGACAAAGTGAGACTCTGTCTCAAAAAACAAAACAACAACAACAAAAAACTGGAAAAATAAATGAAAAAACTGTTTTCATATATTGGACTCTAGGCATTAGAGGACCACCATCCCTGAGAAAAGGGAAATAAATGAGGTGAGCCATAGATTGCCCCAGCTCTCTGTCTGGAAGCAATTTCCAGATCACAGTGGCAAGAAAAAGGAACTCAAAGAGAGGTTTGTAGTCTTACTGGGTTGAATATACAGAGATGCTAAAGTAGCTGAATTTGTGAAAGAAAACACCAACAAAAAACCCACCCCTCTTGCTCCTTTACTGCTGTGTATGTTCATTATTTTAGGTAGCAGCTAGTATGGCTATAAAATAGGACCATTTCCTCCCTGCTAGCTCCCATTTCCTAGTAATTTATAGAGGGCTTGTTTGGACTAGGAAACTTGGGGAGAAAGTATGCTTCACAAGATTTACTTTAGGGTAAGTAAAAAACTGGTTTCCAAGATGTAAAAGAAATCTCAAATGCCGTAATGGAAACAGTTTTATTCCAAGGTTCTGTGTTACAGGGATGGCAATGGGAATGCTAATGGCTCAGTTATCTTCTATACAGACCTTCAGTTGACTCCCTTATTTGGGATGTGTAAGAGCTTCAGAAATCTATGTGGGGTCTATTAAGTCCTTGTCTGAATATCAAGCTATGCATGTGGTACTGCAGGAGGCTAGGCAAAGAACAGCTTTTGAGGAAAGACTGTTGAGGAGTTACAAGCCAAATGAATCCAGAGCTCACAGAGGCAAGAAATCTTTCGGGTTCCTACCAGCCAAAGAGAAGAGACCACAAACAATACCTTTGAAGTGAGTCTAAACCCATTTTGAAATAAAACCTACACTAGATCCCATCCCAAACAACAACAACAATGTATGGAATTGAGCAAATTACTCTAACAACCATCAAAACAAAATCCAACATTCTTGAAAGGAACAAAACAAAACCAGCAGTCAACAATGTAATAGTCACAATATCTGGCATCCAGTAAAAATTTATTAGACATGCAGGCATACAAGAAAATATGACCCATAACAAGGAGAAAAACCAGCCAACAGAAATAGACTCAGAAATGACAGCGCATGGGCCAGGCACAGTGGCCACGGGGGCTCATGCCTATAATCCCAGCACTCTGGGAGGCTGAGGTGGGTGGATTGCTTGAACTCAAAAGTTTGAGACCAGTCTAAGCAAGAGCAAGACCCTGTCTCTAAAAAATAGCCGGGTATTGGTGGTGCCTGTAGCTCAGTGGACAGAGTGCTGGCCACATGGACCAGGAGGGTGGCAGGTTCAAACCCGGTTCCTCCAGCCAAAAAAGACAACGATGGCAACTGCAACAAAAATAATGGCCGGGTGTTGTGGTGGGCGCACACTATCTATCACTATCTATCTATCTATCTACTCTAAGTAGCTGTGACTGTGTATGTAAAAACTAAAATTGATAAAGCAGCTAGCAGGCTAAGTGAGTTTTTCAAATCATAAAATACAAGGCCAACAGACAAAAAAAGAGATTATATATTAGCAATGAACAACTGGAAACTGAAATTAAAAAAATAAATGCCATTTACAATAGCATGGAAAAACATGAAATGTACAGGGATAAATTTAACAAAATACAAGACCTTTAAACTAAATGCTACAAAATACTGAGGGAAATTAAAGACCTAAATAAATGGAGAAACATACTACGCTCATGATCACAGAAGACCTAAAAATGTCAATACCAATACTTTCTCCCCAATTAATAGAGCTTAAATGCTATCCCAATCAAAATCTCAGGAGACTTTTTGTATCAGCTGACAACATGACTTTAAAATGTATATAGAAATGCAAAGGACAAGAAGAGCCAAAACAATTTTGAAAAATGAGAAGAAAGTTAGAGAACTACCTGAAAAGACCTACTATAAAATTGTAGTAATCAAAACATCATAGCATTGGTAAAAGCACCGATATATAGATGAGTGGACCAGAATAGTCCAAAAACAGGCCCAAATTTACACGGCCAGTTGATTTTTGGCAAGATTGCCAATGTAATTTGAAATGAGGAAAGTATAAATTGTTTTCAACAAACAGAGCTGAAATAGCTGGTTATCCATATAGGAAAATGAACCCAATTCTTACCTCAAGCCATACACAAGGAAATAACTTGAATGTATCACATACCTAACATAAAAGCCAAATTTATGACTTTTGGCTTTTATATTAGGTATTACAATAGACTATTGAATAGACACCTCCCCAAAAAAAGGTATTAGCATGGCCATAAGCAAATAAAAAGATGTTCAAAAACATTAGGCATCAAGTAAATGCAAATTAAAACCACAACATGGTATCCGTTCACACTCAAGACAGAATGACTAAAACCAAAAAGATGGACAATACCAAGTGTTCAGGGGGATGCAAATCAAATGGAACCTTCATATACTGCTGGTGGAAATGGAATAACCAGTTTGGGAAAGTGTGGCAGTTTCTTTAAAAATTAAACACACACTTGCCATACCAGTCAGCAATCTAGTTTTAGGTGGATATCATTTCCAAGAAATGAAAGCACAAGTTACACGAGTACAAAGAGCAGTACACGAAAGGTCCTAACAGCATTGTTCAGCATAACCCCAAACTGGAAACACAAATGTGATGAAACCAACCAACAGGCGACCGGATAAACAAACTGTGGGAATGAACGAACTACTTGAACTGTCAACAACATTAAAGAATCTCAAAAATAGCATCTATGAAAGACACATACAAAAGGACACAATACTGTTTGATATCAGTATATGAAACTCTAGAAAGGACAAACCTAACCTATAGTGACAGAAAGATTATGATGCCAGGGAAGTGCCTGTGGCTCAGTGAGTAGGGCGCTGGCCCCATAGACCGAGGGTGGTGGGTTCAAACCCGGCCCCGGCCAAACTGCAACAAAAAAATAGCCGGGTGTTGTGGCGGGTGCCTGTAGTCCCAGCTACTCAGGAGGCTGAGGCAAGAGAATCATCTAAGCCCAAGAGCTGGAGGTTGCTGTGAGCTGTGACGCCATAGCCACTCTACCAAGGGTGACAAAGTAAGACTCTGTCTCTAAAAAATAAAAAAAGGATGCCAGAGACCCAGATTAAGGATAGAGGATTGATTGCAAAGGGGCCTACTGGGGCAGTGGGAGTATTTTAGGTCTTGATTGCAACGGGAGTATAAATTTGAACTCATAAAAACTCATAAAACTCATAAAAAACACATACTTTAAATATATGCATTTTACTGTATATAAATTCTGTATCAAAGAATTCAATTTTTTAAAAAAAGCTAAAGGATAAAAAAAAAAAAAAAAAATCACCAGACATCTGAGGAATCCAGCAGGGAAAAAACCAAAAACAAAACAAAACAAAGCACTGACAGAAACAAAGATAATATGGAGAAATTGCTTTTTAAATTTAGAGCAATTAAACTATTACAGAAAATCAGAGAAGGATACTTTAAAAAACAATAACAAGATTCAGAAGAAGCAGAGAACCAAAAAAGATGTTTGGAAGTTAAAAATATTCACATAATTGCCAAAAGAGTAAACTCAACAGACACCTGGAAAATAACACAGAAATTTCATTAGAATACAAAGCAAAAAACAAACAGAACAGATTGATTAGAAGATAAAAAGAAAGTAAGAAACACAAAGGTCCGACTAAAAGAAAGAATATCTGACTAAAAGGAGAACCTCAGGAAGAGAACAGAACAAATGGAGAGGCAGAAATCATTTTTTAAAATAAAATGAAGCTCAGATTCCATAGAATGCCCAGCAAACTGAATGGACAGGGAGGACAGGGAGGATGAGACATGTCAAGACACACAGTACTTCTGAAAAACACAGTTTGTGATAAAGGCAAACACAGCAAGAACAACAACAACAAAAAAGGCAATAATAAACTCCATGTAAAACAAAACGGTACCAGAAAGTCCATGGCATATTTGAAACAAGTGATGCAGAGTAAGAAAAGAGAATCTAGATGTCTGTGTTTAAGAAGGACTCTGTCAGCCTCACGGGGTTATAATAGTGGATGTGGCAAGAAAAAAACATAAAGGCCAACCATTTTGCTTAACACTGTACTCTCTCTATATATATATATCTAGAATAGTGTACACACTGTTTACCAGTGTTCCAACTTCCAAGGATCAAGCTGTAGACAACACATGGAAGGCTCTGTTGTGGTTTCAGAACAGAATGCAAATTTAAAGAACTTCAGCAAAGCAGCTGATAGAAATTGTGATATTAAAGAGAAGACAAGTCAGGCTCAGTGGCTCACACTGTAATCCTAGCACTCTGGGAGGCTAAGACAGGTGCATCTCCTGAACTCAGAAGTTCAAGACCGGCCTGAGCAAAGTGAGACCCCCAACTCTACTAAAAATAGAAAAACTAGCAGGTGTTGTGGCAGGAGCCTGTAGTACCAGCTACTCTGGAGGCTGAGACAAGAGGATCCCTTGAGCCCAAGAGTTTGAGGTTGCTGTGAGATATGATGCCACGGCACTCAACCCCAGGGTGACTGAGTGAGACCGTGTCAAAAAATAAATAAGTAAAATAAAGAGAGGGCAAAGGTAGAAGAAAGGTTAGGGAGATAAAATGTTCTCTTATTAAATGGCAAATCAAGAGGTACTGCCCAAAGTGAATGAACAAAATATTGATGTTTACATATATATAATATCACTTCTCGGCCTTTTGGCTAAGATCAAATGTGATGTTTAGGTATATTATTTAAAATTATTATATGAAACCTGAGATATTATCATAGCTCACAAAAGGTGAAGAAAATGAATATGGAGTAGTATTAATGAGCTAAATCCTCATCTTTTATAGTAGGATGTCAATAGATACTATCTGAAGTTTAAATATCAAGAGACAGAATATAGCATATTATCTAGATTTATAGAAGTAACTATCAGAAGCACCAAACAAAAAGAATGTGTACCCGGTACTTAGGAATGGGGATAGCTGGGGGGAAGGAGCCTTGCATTTTTTGTCATAAGCCCTTTTGTACTAATCAGTATTAGTGTAACGTCATTATTACAAAAAAACTGGGGTAGGGGGACACAAATTCTTAAAAAAAAATTTCATTAAGAGGATTAAGAGGTGATGCATGTCTCCACTCTTTTAATCTGTACAGCTTTAATCAAGAAAATGCGACACAAGTAACATTGCCTGTTTCCAGGGAGGCTGGCTTTTAGAGCACTTGAAGTGAAGACACTCCCAGCTATCATTTCCAGCTGATATCCCAGACATCTTGGAGCACAGATATGTCATTTTTCACTGTGCTCGGTCTGAATTCCCTATCCACTAAAATCCATGAACATTAGAACATGGTTGTTTCAAGCCCCTAAATTTTGGGGTCACTTACTGCATAGCAATATTGACCAGAACAACTGCTATAATAGAAAAATGTAATTATTTTAAATAAAAAACTACAATCTCCCCTCTCCCATAAATTTGTTCCTCTACTTTTGTAACAACTTCCTTGCAACACACCTGACAACTGACTGGGAACACCACACCTTTTCTATTCTGTTCCTCTCTCCTTTTTCTTCTTCCCTTCCCCCCTTCCTTCTTTCACTTTCTCTTCCTTTTCTTTACTCTTTCTTCTTATTATTATTACTTAATAATAACATTACCTAATAATAATATATCATTTAGAAATATATTCTTAAATATTAATTAGTATCATTTTGTGACCAGTGATGTCATGACCCATTACATGGTAACAATCAACCATTCTAGGCAGAGAAGAAACGTGTTTGGAATGGCAAACTAGTACTGGCACAAGGTTTATCATGAGAGTAGCACTTGACCTCACTACTTGGAAGGACACCCATACCCTTTTAAACAAGCCTCTTTAGGGGGTTATGTTCGATATTTTTATAAAAACTAACAGGCCCCAAAATCTGAAACCATGTCTTCAAAATTCTACTTAAAACATCTAAATCAAATCTGCAAAAATGAATATATACATTTAAAATACCATCAAAATTTATTATTTAATATTGATAAAAAGTATATTTATAATGTAATAAAAATAGTGAAGAATTAGTTCAGAAGGGATCTATCTCAAGAGTTCAATCTACTTGCTCATCATTACTTTATTAATTAACTCCTAATTCCTAAGTCATAATCCAATTTACTACCAATTGTTAGAGACTATATAATCCTAAAGTGTTTTAAATGTGATATTAATAAGTGAATAAAAGATAATATATGTAATCAACCTTGGTGTTAATTTATACTTTTACTGTAAATAAAATTACCATAGAGTGATCTATAATCACAGTTTATTTACTCAGTCATTTACTCAATAGACATTTATTGAACTGTACCCTGTTTCAGACACTGGGAATATCCATCAGTGAACAAAACAAAAATTCCTACCTTCATGTAGCTTATATTCTAATGGGAACCAGACATTCTACATTGATTTATGCAAATATTCAACAGATGTCTTAGTGCTAGGCACAGCAGGCAATCCAAAAATTATTAAAATAAAGTCACCAGAAAAAGCAAGCAAACAACGATGCCATTTTATTATTATGGAATTTTAAGAATGAAACTCTGAGTCTGCTCATTAAGCACTAGATTGAGGGCTTTCTGAGCATGCCAGAATTTTCATCATATTTCAGAGTCTGAAGTTGACCAAGAAACTTCAGATTTTCTCCTATCCCTGGTTCTACCACATACTGTCTCTCTGACCTCTGTCTTCACTTAGCTCATCTTGGCCACCTTCTCCCCTCCTTTTAGTGAGTGTGCTGTCCTTTTAGATACACAAACACATCTCTAGACTATTCTCTGCTTGTCTATTGATAGATTCATCTCTCATTTTATCAACTAAAGTGAAAAACACTTATACCATCTTTCTGAAACAAAGACGCCTCCCTTGATTCTCCTCAAAAGTTGTTTTTCAGGACTGAATTGGTACCACTGAGACAACTAACCCCATACAATTCTCCTTGAGATCAATCCCATCACTTTGAGTCAGTCAACATTTACAAATAGAGAGCAATACCTCCAAAACAGACTTCTGCAAAACTAACTGGTTTGTTTGAGAACTCAATTGGCATCAGTTCTAATCTAATGAGCTAGTAGTTAACCCAAATATCCACCGATCAAATCCCATGGGCTTAGAAAAATTTGGAATGACTCCCATGATAAACCTTGTGCCAGTACTAGTCTGCCATTCCAAACACCTTTCTTCTCTGCCTAGAATGGTTGATTGTTACCATGTAATGTGTCATGACATCACTGGCCACAACTTTTCTTTTGTGTCTCAATGTGTAAAACAGAACATCACAACTTTTCTTTTGTGCCTCAACGTGTAAAACAGTGTATGTTATCTGAAAGAAGCTATGTTCTCCCAGTCCTTTAAGGGAGCTTACACACATTTTACTGATCATCAGTATTGAGTTCCTTCTAGCCCAGTCTTTAAGTTTGTCTTTTGGTTTCTCATGGCTCAAGAAACTATCCCATTTTTACCTAAGGTTATTTAATTACTTCTTTAAGTGATACTACATGGTTGGAAAGTACGCTACATCATCTAAAACTCCCAATTTGAAACTACTCAAGTCTCTTAGTTTCCACTAAGTTTTAAAATTTACTTGTCAGAGTCAATACCCTAAAGTTTAAAAGTCTGCCCTTTTAAACAAGATGTCTTGTTTTTCTTGCCCTGTTGCTGAATAGGGTTAACTGTTAATGTTCCTGACTCTGTATGTGTATTATATTTTTTACCTTTTAGCATCAAAAGCCTTTTAGAAAAAATAAATGTTTTCTACTATCAGGCATACCTTACACAGAAACTATGAAATTACTTAGCAGTAAAAGGAAGCAAAGAAAAAAAAAATTGCACAGAGATTAGTGCTCCTAAAAGGGAATTGCTTCCTTGTTGTGGACTGAACTCTAAATGATGTAAACACAGGTTACCCAGAAGAAAACTTTAAAGGTCATAAGGCAATCATGTCATTGGAACGGCCTCAGAAAATAAATAAACCGAAACAATGTGTGACATAAAAATGAATTAACTGTTTGAGATTCTGGAGTTTAAAAAAAAAAACGGAAAAAGAACAAGCAAAGATTTGGATTATTCTGGATAGTCAAATACAAAAGAAATCATCAAGCTTCCATCAGTTTTGACAGTGTTTTCTAAGCATTAGGTCCACAAATCCTCCCACAGTAAGTCCAGTAATGAAGAGGACAGAGCACAGGGTAAGTGCAACACCAATTTCAATGTCCAGATGAAAGATTATATTTTACTGTAACCACCATAAACCCAACAGACGTCTTCTGAGAAATACCTAGCTCCATTCATACTTTCACATGGGGGGAGGGAAATAGCAGTACTACCAAATAGTAAACACAGATATCTTTGTTTATCAGTTTCCTCCACCAAATTATGAACTAATTGAGATTAAGAACTAATTCTGTTAAAATACCTTAAATGTATATGATATTTGATGTTAGTATACATAATTTCATTTGATTATAGTAATCCACTAAGGTCTGAAGAACAGTAGCAAATTCCTATTGTAATGTAAGGAAATGGCAGCAAAGAGGCAAGAATTTACCCGACGTCACTCAACTAGTAAGTGGAGGAGTCAGGACAGAGTCAAAGGCTTTGCCTCATCTATGAGCAGCAACATTTTTTAAACTTTATAGAAAATTTCAAATATGGTAGAACCTCTAGAGTTGACCACTTCCCTACATAGACCACCTCCTTAAATTGGCCTAATTTTCACAGACTGGACATGCACCACAGTCATCAGTATACCTTACTCCTTAATTGACCACCTCTGTATGTTGGCAGTTTGTTACAGTCCCTTGGCTCATCAATTTACAGAGATTCTACTGTATATACAAATGAAGAGAGAGACTACTACAAGGAACCTCCACAGCTGCAACAATGATCAACTCACAGGCCAGTGTGGCTGCATCCATACCCCATTTTGAAACATTCCAGATCTCATAACATTTTGGGGGTAAACATTTTTGTCTGTCCTTTTTTTTTTTTTTTTTTTTTTTTTTGGATTAATATAAGGTGCATACAATTAAGATACATTGTTTGGGTTTGTTAGGTAAAGTCCAGGTTGCAGCTGACCCTTTTGCCTGCATTGTACCTGTTAGGTGAGAGCTTGCTAAACTCCCTCCCCTCACCCCCATCCCCTCTTCTTGAATTTAATTGTGTTTTTCTCTCTCATGTGAGCCTGTAGTTGTTCATCTACTACTTTCATGTAAGTATTGAGTACACTAGATGTTTGCTTTTCCATTCTTGTGATACTTCACTTAAGAGGGTGTTCTCTAAATCCTTCCAGGTAAATATAAGAGTATATATAAAATCTCCATCATTCTTTGTGGCTGAATAGTATTCTGTGGTGTACATATACCACAGTTTAATAATCCATTCATGGGTTGTTTCCACATTTTCATGTTCACTATCTTAATCTTATTTAACAAAGGGCTGAATATAGCAGTGCTCAATAAATATTTATAGACTGCTACAGACTTCACCTATGTTTTCAGACATTATTACCCATTTCTGAAAAAAATTAATTTCTAAAAAAATTAAATGCTGAATTCCTAAATGGCATGTACTCATTTTGTCATTCACAAATACTGATTCTGGGCTACAAGATTCCAGGCATGATGCTAAATGCTTGGAACACAGTGAGGAATGAGACAACACAGTCCTTTCTGAAACTTTCCAAGCACCTTGCAGTTGGCTGTTCTGCGTGTACATGCACATGTGCACATACGGGCACATGCACACACATGCACACGTATCAATCACATGTGTCTTGAGGAACTGGAATTAGTTCAAACTGGAAGAATATTTCCTAACTAAACATACTAGTTTGTTAAGGAAGACTCCAAATTCTCTATAAACAAATTATGAGGAGTAGAGGACAAGCCTTGAATGGGATTCAGAATCATCACCTTTTGAAAATTATTTTTACCTAACACTGCTGTTTTTCCACTATTGAAAGCCAAAGAAATAAAAATTAAAGGGGAAAAAGTGAAAGTAGAAGAATTCATGCAACTGATTAAAATGTATTTGTAATACCTTACATTCTTACATCTTAAAATAATTTTCAACTTTTACTGAATGTGTCTGCATTTCCTAATGTTAATGTCTTCCCTGAGGTATACAAATAAAGTTCCAGATTGCACAGTTAACTACAGAAATGAATTATTTCAACTTTGAAATTCACTTTAACATAAACCATATAGATTGGAGTAAAACAAAAGTGCAACTTTCTTCAGTATTTCTTAAACTATTTTCGAGGAAATCCAAAAATCTAGTACACAGATCTAGTCTCCCTCTTTGATACCCCTTAGTATAATATCAAGTTCTTTCATATGAGGCCGGGCATGGTAGCTCACGCCTGTAATCCCAGACCTCTGCGAGTCAAAGGTAGGTGGATTGCTTGAGCTCAAGGAGTTAGAGACCAGACTGAGCAAGAGCGAGATCCATCTCTAAAACAAAACAGACAGGAGTTGTGGTGGGCGCTTGTAGTCCCAGCTACTCCAGAGGCTAAGGTAAGACAATCACTTGAGCCCAAGAGTTTGAGGCTGCTCTGAGCTATGACACCATGGCACTCTACCGGGGCAAGAAAGTGAGACTCTGTCCCTAACCCCCCCCCCCCCCAAAAAAAGAAAAAAAAGTTCTTCTATATGGTGGAAATAATCCATATGGTCCATCCTTAATAACTAGACTCTTTTTTCATGATTTCACTCATATGCTATTTACTCATTTTACTTTAATTAGATGTGGGATGCAAATGGACATGATCACAAAATACTCCCTGCCTCAAGGAGCTTACAAAAATGGGTGTGAAAGGATAGAGTGAAAGGTCAGAAAAGAGTGCTCTTGGGAGGTGTGAAGAATTAATATTGTATCTTATGTGATATAATATAAGGGGGCCAATATCTGCTAACTGCCATAAAGGAGGTCCAAAGTTGTCAAAGGAAGCAAAAATATTATCCAAATGGCAGTATTAAGGAATATATGACAAAGACTTTAGAAGTTGGCCCGGGCTCGGTGCCCATAGCTCAGTGGTTAGGGCCCTGGCCACATACACTGGGGATAGAGGGTTGGAACTCGGCCTGGGGCCTGCTTTATATAACATGGTGTCTATAACTATTGGTTAGCCAGTATATGACATGCTTTATATGACATATATATATATATATATATATATATGTCATATCTATGTCATATATAACTATATATATATGACATATATGTCATATATAACTCTCTCTATATATATGACATATATATATGTCATATATAACTATTGGTTAGCCAGTATATAACAACTACAAAAAAAAAAAAAAAAAAAAAAATAGCCAGGCCTTGTGACAGGCACCTGTAGTCAAAGCTACTTGGGAGGCTAAGGCAAGAGAATCGCTTAAGTCTAAGAGTTTGAGGTTTCTATGAGCTGTGATGCCACAGCACTCTAGTCAGAGTGAAATAGTGAGACTCTGTCTCAAAAAAAAAAAAAAAAAAAAAAAGAAGTTGGCCCAGAAGGAATAGGTAGAATTTCAACAGAGAAAGAGTGATGTGGGGAGGAGCACCAAGTACACAGTCCAAGATCAGTATAATGAAAGTTACAGAGGTGGATGGCAAGAAATGGATTTGGGGGACTACAACAGTAGATGTACCTATGGAATACATGTAACAAATATATAAAGAACATTAGAAAATCCTATCAAAGCCAAAGCTAGTATTATACTGACACAAAAAATGGGTAGTTAGGAAAAGTTTAAAATATGATGAAGGTGCTTACTAAATAAGACTTCATGTGTGTATGCCTTACAGTTAATAACCAATAATCTCGCAATGTCAAAGTTAGTTAAGATACTTGCTAGTTCTGTATGCAACCCTAAAAGGATGAAATGTGATCATCTGAGGGCTTTGTAATTTAATTTAGTCCATTTCATTTATTCAGGAATATATACTGACTAACCAATAGTTATAGACACCATGTTATATAAAAACATAAGATATAAGGACATAAGTCCTTACCTCACCCTAAGTGACTTACCTTAGGTCAGTCAATACAAAGTCATTAAACTGAAAATATTTTTACATGTCACAGGAGTTTTCTCCTGGTATGCAATAGACATCAGTCAACCTGTCTTGCTAATGCTGGATATAAACCTCTGTCTGAATCTTAGCTATCTTCAATCAATTTATGTCTATAATGCATATAATTGTGGAATAAAATTACTGATTAAAAACAAAATAATTTTTTTGCATTTATAAAACAATTGAAATTTTTTAGTTATAAAACATAGACCTGGGAGGTGCCTGTGGCTCAGTGGTAGGGCACAGGCCCTATATACCGAGGGTGGCAGGTTCAAACCTGGCCCCGGCCAAACTGCAACAACAAAAAAAAATAGCTGGGCACTGTGGCGGGCGCCTGAAGTCCCGGCTACTTGGGAGCCGAGGCAAGAGAATCACCTAAGCTCAGGAGTTGGAGGTTGCTGTGAGCTGTGATGTCACACCACTCTACTGAGAGCAATAAAGTGAGACTGTCTCTTAAAAATAAAAAAAGAAAGAGACCTAAGAGGGTTGGATTAAGTTAAATCTAAGACTCCTTCCCATTAAAAAATCCTCACACTAATTCCATTGAACTAAATCTTTTAGTTAAGACAGTTAATAGGAATCAATAATTAAAATGTCTACTTAAATTACAAAGCCAGTAGTTGTTCAAATTTAGGCAAAGGATGGGTCAAGACTGTTTAATAATAATCCTGTCACAAATGGACTTCCAGGCTACAAATACACATTTGCACAGATTCCTGCCACAGGCCTTATGGTACCTTTATTTCACATCTTGAGCAAGTTACTTGTGCAGCCGGTAAAACAAAATCAGATATGATGGCAAACTAGAGACATTTGCCTGCCTGTTCCCACACCAAACCCGCCATCTATAATCACCACTCCAATGGCCACCTTTAGGTAGGAATGCTTGCTATCAACCACTGGTGCCTGTCTTCTGTGCTGCCTCCTGAACCTTGGACAAAGCCCCACCTCATACATACCATCTCTGTCACCAATTCACTTACATCCAGATTTCATCTCTGCTGTGTTCTGCTGTTATCAGGAAGCTCACAATTCACTTAATTCCTATGAAGACGGGGAATCTTATCTAAGCCTCAGGAAAAATAGCAATAGTGTGATTAGTTTCTCAGGAAGCATGGATAGTCATATTTGTTGATGTGTCTAAAGGTTGTTATGGTGTCTAATTTTCAAGTAGTATGGTGTCTATTTCATTCATTAACTGTGTCATGAGTGCTAGAGCCACATTATGTAGTATTTCATTCATTAGACATACATCAAGCATGTCAATGTTTCCTATGGTTCTCTGCCTAAAAGAATTCAATATAATTTCTGAATTACTTAACTGTATTATTTACCTATATTATTTAACTACAGCTACTTAAATTATAACCCAAATTATAATTATAATCCAAATTCTTTAAAAGTAGAATTTAATGCAATAATCATCATACTTTTTTGCAGTTATACTTCAATAGGGCATACTGCAGAATTCAGAAATTTTCTGAATTGACAGATATGTCACTTATTCCTAACAAACCACCACCTTTAAATGTACTCACTTGATTTAACTTCTTCCGTCATACAAAAAATTTTACTCAGCTTTAAAAACAAGTCAACATTTTGACCTATAAAATGTTTTTCAACTCTAATACCCATGATTTTACAAAGATATACTAAAAGTATGAGATGTTTCCTTCTTAATAAACATTTCTAAGTCCCAGCCATGC
Organism: Loris lydekkerianus; assembly: GCA_963574355.1. Taxonomy (NCBI): domain Eukaryota; kingdom Metazoa; phylum Chordata; class Mammalia; order Primates; family Lorisidae; genus Loris; species Loris lydekkerianus. The sequence goes on along the minus strand of CAUYPK010050411.1, from coordinate 44,565 downwards.
AGCCTGGGCTCTGCCAGTCTTTGTGGAATTAGTGCCACAAAAAGAAAGGGCAGCTCTTGGTCTCTGTCTGTGACCACCCGGCCAGCCTACCATAGAAGGGGCATTGGTGCTGGAGACAGGACACTGCAGGCGCAAGAAAAAAACAAAACAAAACATTCCTAAGGAATTATTAATAATGAGGCATATTTTTTAAAAAAGATAATTTATTTTTAGTAAGGAGTCTGTTTTCATACCTATTCATTTATCCATATCTTAAACATAGGAAAACACCCCAAAAGATATTCAAATTTATACAAGTTTCCCTTTTACAGCCTATTTTCTCTTGGATTCCATAGAGAAATTCTAGTAATTTCATGTTGATAATAGCTGCATAAAAGGGATATAATCGCAATGTGAAAAATTCAGCATTATCTAGTTTTGCAGAAACAAGAAATGAGCATAATACCATTGTGAAAATGCTTATTTATTAAACAGCCTAGATAAACTGGAAACTTTTCAAGGAACTCTTAGAGAATGAAAGAACAAACATACTTAAATCTAAAAGAAGAATTAAACTCCTGCTTTTAAAAAAATCCTGATAAATGTTATTATTCAACCACAAAATAACACTTTTATTCAGAAGTATTCCCCTGAACTAACTTCCCTGAAGACCTGATTTTACACTGACTCAAATAATGTTTCTTTTACCTTGTAAATAATTCGGTTTTCTAGAGAAAATTGTATTTCTTACTATCCTTCTATGCTAAATCTTACTGAGATCTTTAAAAAGAGAAAGTAAGAAAACTATCCTTGAGGATGGCACCTGTGGCTCAGTGAGTAGGGCGCTGGCCCCATATGCCAAGGATGGTGGGTTCAAACCTGGGCCCAGCCAAACTGCAACAAAAAATAGCTAGGCATTGAGGCGGGCACTTGTGGTCCCAACTACTTGGGAGGCTGAGGCAAGAGAATCGCCTAAGCCCAAGACCTGGAGGTTGCTGTGAGCTATGACTTCACAGCACTCTATGGAGGGTGATGAAGTGAGACTCTGTCTCAAAAAAAAGGAAAAAGAAAACTCTCCTTAATAATCATTGGGTAGCACAGCCTTTTCATCATTTTTCTCTTCTGGTCTTTTGTTTTAAAAAAGTGACTATTGTAATAATAAGTTGACATATTTAGACATTTAAACATCACAAATTTATTCACGGATATGCAATGACTTTTCAGAGCCAATACTTGAATTTGAATTGTGTTTACTGCTACTTAAGAAATTTAATCTCTGGGAGCAGTACAGGTAGCACTTACCTGTACCTTTCTAACAGCACATGATACTATCACCTATCAGGGCTATTAGTCATTGTCTTCCTCCTTCAAACACAGGGAGAACTACCTGCAGAGAGTAGACAGGTATGATTTACCTGGGTATCTTTCCCAGCACCTTAGCCCCATAGTTTTTAAAGGGTAGATCCTCCCTAAATACTTGTTGAATAAATGGAGTTCAACTTTCATTCTTATATAGATCAATACCTTTGCCCATAAGGTGAAATTTAATCTTCAACAAGCATTTGATTCTGATTAATGTTTTAATTACGTTACCTACTCAATGAGCAAATTCCTGGTTACTAACTTATCACAAATATTAGTTGCTCTACAAAATTGGTTAGTTTAAATATTGCAAAAAAATAAGACAACTGAAATAAAGATGAACAAATTTTTAAAGAGAAAAAAAAATGATCATCTCATTACAAGGTAAGTTCAAGTGCAAACACTTCTTTTGGGCTTGTTCACTGCTGTATCCCCAATTACTATAAGTGTCTGGCACATAGTAGGCCCTCAGTAAACATAAGGTCAATGAGTAGACTGCTGACAAAACATGTTATTTTTAAAAATTTTAAAATTTTTTTTATAGCTCAGGATGTTAAAACAGGATCCATTTGTGGAGAAGCTCCAATATAGGTACATTCTGAAGTCTCATGCTGGCAAGAGTTCCAGGATTCGGGATTACCAACTGCAAAATAAGAGTAAATTTACATCCCAGACCTTGACTGTCTGATCAAGCTTGGGCCTGGGATACATCAAGTGCAAGTAAGCAAGAATTTAAAGTCATTATCCCTGTATATGCAGACAGTACCAGTGCCAGCAATAACAAGTCCGCTTTTCTGGCAAATCCATCAAAATTAAATCCTGAACTTTTGAAAAACTAATATGTTTATTATGCCCCTTCTAGCTTAGAGGCTTAACTATCCGAAGGGAGGGCCTATAATTATGATCAATTACTTATGTCTTGAAGGCACTTATAAAAGCATCTGCCCTTTTAAGAAACCATTAAAGGACCAAGGATAAGACTGTAAAACTGATCCTGGGGCAACAGTAAATCACACATTTGGGGGCCCACTGACAACTCTCCCTAGGAAGGAAAAGAATTGTCACCTGTCCTTGATTTCCTGACCCTGCCTGAACACTTCTAAAATTAGCAACCTCTAAAATCTAGAATTCTTATTCTGGCCAAGCAAGTCATGGGGGCCGATGATTGCCCTAAGGCAGAGGCAGAACAGAAAAAACAGGAAGGGGAATGGGGATCTGCAGCTCGTGAGGGTGACATCATCAATAATTTCCTATTTCCTCAAGTGTCGCTGAATTTCATGGCATATGACTGATAGTCCTTTCTAACAAATTATGCTCAAGTAACTTCTTGGTTCCAGAGCCTTTAGTATCTGGGTTTTAATATGATTTGTTCTATAAAAAAGGTCAGGTGAACTGAAGCCTTTCTGGCAGGTTGCTCCAGGGCAAAAGTCCCACTGATCTGCGGGATACAAATAAGTATTAAGATATTTGAAGTACTTTTAAATTTACAAAGTGCTTTCACGGACATTATCTCACTTTATCCTCACAACTGCAAGAGGTAGGTGCCATCATCATCACTTAACAAGGAAAAATAATTTTAGAAAACAATGCCTTTATCTTCAATTCATAAATATATCCTCCTGAAATTCACAGCACAGAATCCAAGTCACAGTTCAGTTAGAAATCTCTAAAGATAAACCAATCTCTAGCCGATAAATCAAAAGAACAGGATAGATCAGGGAAAATCTACCAGCATAATGGCAAAAACAGTATTTTTCTGTTACAAGAATGGATTGTACTTTGTGTAACAAGTGACAGTGTCACATAGGGGTGCGCCCCTGTAATACCTCTATATTGGAAAAAAGTTATTTTATTTATATACATGATAATCACCCTTATTTGGACATACCAAAGGAATAAACAAAATTAAACAAGAACTTTGTAAAATTCTAGTGCTGGAAATCATCCTTTGAGAAGTGCTTTAGGTGATTCCTCTGGGAAGATAAACTTATGTTACAGGGAGCTGAATGGACTCTTCCCTTTTCCCTCCAATATCACAAAGACACCCCCACACACAAAGAGATTTTGTTTTTAACAAAGAAAAACACACAAAAAGGTAATCTAAAAAAAAAAAAAAAAGGTAATCTATTGCTTTTACATAGAATCCCATCTTCCTAAACACTCATACTCTCAATATCCTTTGTCCTTCACTAGCTAAAGCAGAGGTATAATGGGGACCTAGCCATTTATTGCCTTTTTTATGTATTTATGATTCTTTGCTGCCTTCTAGCCTAAGTCTAACTGTGTTGGGAACAAAGTGCCACACAAATCACCAGCCTAGGATAAGAGGAGACAAGTTAAAACCTCCCAGAAAGATTCTGTAGACACTTGGTCTCCCTGAGTCTATAGAGAGTTTGGTATTTCAAAGGTCAGTCTTGGGTCTCTCCACTTTGATGACTAATGTTAAATTGTTTGACTTTTTATAAAAATATTTAGCTGTACTTATTTACATAATTTAATCCACAGCACACACAGTAGGCATGTATTTGTTGAACAGAATCCTAGATGGATGAGAAGACAGAGATCGCCTTTCTCCAACGGGTTGTCTTATGAGTTGAAAAAAGTAAAATCACAACCCAATCTGTAAAAGTTTCTAGGCACTCTTTTTCAACTTGAAGCCACGTACCTCTGTTTTAAAAAACAAATGGACACAACCAATGCCAACCACACAATGGGGAAATTCCAGAGTCACTAAGAAAACACTATTATCCCAAGTCACATAGGTTTCCATTTAACACTGGTTACCATACAGGAGACAACTAACTGCTGTCTCCCAGCCCACTTGCACAACCCTCGGGGAAAGCATAGGCAGAACATTTAGAATCTAACAATACCATACCTTGGCCTCACATCTAACCCTTTGGAGAATTAATCTAAGGACTATGCCAGCCCAGATATATAAAGTAATACAGACCACAGATAATTTTTGTAAGAAATATTTTAAACAACGCCGTTAGAAATTGGGCATCAGCATTCCAACTCTTTAGATCGTCAGGAATCATTCCTATTATACAACTTTAACAAAGAGAAACTGAGTGTTATTTTCTTGTAAGTTTCTGCATTTCTTAACCTGAATTACACACGTATTAGGCACCGTCACACCGCATCCTCATTCTCGTCTCTCAAAAATTTCCCAAAGGATCTGCCAGTAAAAATATGTGTGTGGGGGGGACTTGCAGGGGTGTCTACGGTTGCATTGCTAAAAGGCACCCAACTCCCCCGGACCCTCCTTAAGGGCATGCGGGAGAAATCACCTAAGATAAAACACCTCGGCGGTGAGCCAGCGCAGACCAAGCCTTCTGCCTCGTCTTTTCCTGCTCTCTAGCAAGGTCACCAGCTCTGGCTCTAGACCCTATCGACAAAACTTAAGCTTTGTAAGGTCAACGGGTCGCCCCGGGCCTCTCCAGAACCCCGTTCCCCGGCCCTACGCTCCCAGGCCCGGCCCTCCCTCCGCGAGCGCTCGGCCCCCGACGGTGCGGGCGCAGCTGCAGCTCACCTGACCACGTTGGGGTGCTCAAAGGTCTCCAGGTGCCTCAGCACCGCCACCTCGCGGATGGTGGAGAGCGGCATGCCCTCCTCGCCAGTCTGCACCCGCACGCGTTTCAACGCCACGAAACGGCCTCCGTTCTTCAAGTCGCGGGCCTTGAACACCTTCCCATAGGCGCCCTCCCCGATCTCCGCCACGCACTCGTACTGCTGGTCGGCGCGGCTCAGGCCGTCCTTCTCCATGCCGCCTGGACGCCACCCGGCGTGGCGCCGCTGGGGCGGGCGGGGGGTGCGTTCGACTTGCTCGCGGCCGCTGCTCGCCTCCTCCGGGGCTCCGGAGAGCTCAGTCTCGCTCTCCCTCGCCCTCAGCCTGCTCCGGCGCTGGGGCTCTGGGGCTCTCGCTACCGCCTAGGCTGGATGGAGCGACCTCCCCGCGACGCTGGCGCAACCTTGGAGCCGCCGCCGCGAAACTCCGCCTGCAGAGTCGCCGCCACTGCCGCCGGAGGAGCAAGCCGATCCCTCCTCTTTCCTCTCCGAAGCGAAGTCTGCACAGACGCGGAGATGATTACATAGCCTCTGCTCGAGCGCGTCTTAGTCCACAATCATTGCACCTAAAAGAGGAGACGAGGGGACAAGAAGAAAGTGCAATTAGACATCCCAGAAGCCTTCCTTGGGGTTCCTTCAGACTCCCCTCCTCCTCCTTTACGAAGTCCCCATTGCTACCCTCCACGCGCTCCTGCCCACTTCCAAGCGGCTTAATCCTTCCTGGTTCCTTCGAGAAACCGAAGTTACTTTTCTTTCCTTGCACGGATGGAGCCGTCTTCACGCGGAGAGGTTACAGGGGCCCCTCGGGGATAAGCGCTCGGCCCCGGACACAGTGGAACGGGAGGGGGCGTGCCGAGCTGCACAGAGTGTGCCGGGAGCGCGGGGGAGGGGAGGAGCCCGGCACGTCAAAGTCACGGCTTAATATTTATCCTTATATCATTGTGTAGCGCTGCTGCCCTCCCCACTTCCCGAGGCCTGGACGTGCAGGGAAATGGTGTCGGGGGGCATTCAGGGGTTGCGCACAAGCTGGTATGGAGAGACTGTGGGTCCGCCCGTGTGGGGCCGCAGAATGTGGGTGGGGGCTCCCAAGACCCTGTAACCCGATGCTCGGAGTGTGCGAGAAGGGGTGGTCAGACATCTGCTCGGAAATTGCTTCCTTTCTTTCTACTTTCAGTTTTTCTACGAGGAGACATTAACGACTCTCACACACAAATGGTCTTTTTGGGGTAAGAGAGTCTCGGTTGTAAACGGAATTCTCTCTCCGCCTGGGAGGACCTCCCTGGTGGAAGCCCAGAGAAGACCAACCATCTGGTCCGGGAGGGATAGGGCTACACCGGGCGGGCGAGCTAGAGGCTCAGGAGGGGGAAGTCCCCCATGGATCCCAAGGGTGGGAGAAAGAGGTGTTCGCCACACTTTCGCTCGTCTCCTTCAAGGATAAATTAAGGAGTTAAGATAGCATAATCACGACTCGCCCTGAAGTTTTCAACTAAACCTGAGCAAAATTCAACCTTTCTCTTAACAGTGGGTGGGGGGAGTAAATGCTGAGCCCACGAGGGTGTGAGCGAAGGGGCTGTGCCCTTGGGGCCGGGGCTCAAGAACCTCTTTCCATTCCCAGAACCATCCTCCAAGTAGGTAACAGAGGTGGCTGCTCCAACCCCCCTTCAGCTAGAAGCTCGGTCCGCTTTGTAGCTGGACGCCCCCCAGGGCCCTATGCACAACAAAGCGCTGAAGGGGGGGTACCCTAACTTCCCTTCCCTTTCAGCGACCCCGGACCTACAGAGCCTTCCTTCCCCCACGGCCGCCGTGGCCTCGGCCAGATTTTCGCCACGACGGCCGCGTGTCCGGAATTCCCGGGGCGCCTCAGAATTACCTGTCCGCAACCGCTGGCCCGGTCGCCTTCTGCCTTGAATTAAAGAAACAAACGGCGCGACACCCACAGTGTGCGGACGGAGCGGACCCCAGCGAAGGCAGGGCTTCTCGCTCTTACTCTATTCAGAACTTTCCTGAAAGCTGGGGAAAAGCCCCCAGAGCCCTCCCGGGGATCTGGGCCCGGTCGAGGGCCACACAGGTAGCACAGGAGCCGCCACCGGCCGCCCAACCCACCTCTCCCACGTCCCCCTCCCCTTCCCGCTTGAGTCCAGCCCCCTGTTCAGCGCAAAGGAAGCGTCGGGGACGTCCCACCCCCGCAGGGAACTGGGCCCGCTGGGCCCGCAGCCCCCGCCCGGCCCCGCACCGCCGGTCCTGGCTCTTTACACCCCCCACCGACCCCCCAGACGGTCGGCTTCGGCAGAGAGAAACGGGAGCAGCAGTGCCTTTTCCCCCCCTCGCCTCCACTTTTTTTGTTGTTGTTGTTGCTTTCCCACGCTGGCTGAATGTGACTTGACCCCATTTCAAAAAAGTTTGACATAGTGCTTCAACATTTCCGCATTCCTCCGCGACTACAAAGGCTGCAGCCGCCTCCTTCTGCTTTCTGTCTCTGCTCTCTGTCTTCACACTCAATGAAATCCTTCATGTGCCTCTCCCGAAGCCTGCCAAGCACCACAAGGGTCGCCACCAGCGCAGCGACAAGAGGCCACACCGGGGGCCGCGACTCCCGCGTGTGCGCACACGCAAATGCGTCCATGTGCAAACTGGCGCGCTGCGGGGCCCAGAACTGCTCACCGCAGGGCGTGCGTTTTAACTCCGATATTTTAAATTACAAAAGCAAACTTGCAAACTAAAGTAAACGTGCGTCCTCGCGGGGCTCCCAGCCAGAGCTCTGGGCGGCTGCTTGCACTCTCTGTGCATAACACGCCCGCAGGAAGCCTGCGTTAACGTTTATCTCTTGGTGGGGAAGGTGGAGCCCACACCCACACCTCAGCAAACTGGAGAGGGAGCATTCGCGGGGAAGTAAATATGGTGCACGGAGACACAGTCTTCAGCGTGGAGTCCTCAGGGGCAGGGTATTTTTAAACCCTAAATGTGAATTATTATGTGAACGTCCGAGTGGAATTCAAGTTCCATTTGGAGGAGGTGGCTGAAGGGTGTACGTATGGATGTTTGTGTGCAAAGATAATGTGCGAACGGGATCTCGCTGTCGGGGTTGTCCCACGTGTGCTATGTTCCCCACTCACCAGATTAGGAAAGACTTCACTAGTTCCCCCAAACTGGCCCCGTAAGCTACCCCGTGTCAGTCCATAAGGGGTTAACCAAAGCCTATTCTGAGGACACAACCCCACACCCCCCCAACACGCATTTTTGCCTTGGACCCCGGCCTAGCCTCTCATCTCTCCCAGGACCCCCCACCCAGCAGCCCACCCACTCGAGCGCGTAGTTCCTCACCTGAGGGACCGGGTCACGTCCGGCCTCCCGCGGGGTCTACGAGTGTCAGTCGGACCTCCGCACGTGTCCGCGGCCGCGCGGAGCAGGTAACCAGACTCTGGGGAAGGACTTACCAGCACTCTCTCCTGCTAGGGGGTGGGCACAGAGGCGGAGGGCGGAGGGATTGAGAGGGCGCCGCCCGCGCAGCTCGCTGGGGGAGGACAGGGGCGGCGGGGCTCTGGCCGGCGCTGGGGGCCCGAGCCGGGGAGGCGGCGGGGGCGACCGCGCGGCTAGGGCTACCGCGCGGCGGGGGCGGGGACCAGCGAAGCCTCCTCTGCCCGAGACCCACCCAGCTGCGGGGCTGGGGGCTCGCGGCGCGGTGGCAAGCAAGTGTGCAAATTAAAGCCTTCCGGAGAGAGGGGAGGCGGCGGAGCCCCGGCTGTGTTCTGAGCTTCCCAGCTCCCCAGCTCCCCAGCTTCCCAGCTCTCCGCTGCGAGTGGGGGGCGCGAAAGAGGAGAGTTAAATGAAAATTTCCGGCTTTCACTACAACTGGAGTGTGGGGGATCCCGCCACTAAAATGCTCGGCGTGAGAGGGAGAGAGTGGGACGTGTCGTCGGGAGTCGGCGGAGTTTCCAAACCCAGGGTCGTCCAGAGTTGGGGTTTTGACAGGGTGAGGCGGGGGTATCAGCAGTCTGTGACGTGGACGGATGGGAAAAACACAAAACAACCAACAGTAATTATGAGGGCCGGTGGGGCTGGTAAATACCAACACTTTCCAAGAAACTGAAAAATCGGACCAAAAAATAACTCCTCTCTATTAAAGAAAAAAAAAAAAAAATTGGCAGGATGCCTTGCAGAAAAGAAAATACTAATCTGTCCAAGCACTTTTCACTTTCAGCATGAGCTACATTTGTTTTGTTTTCCTTCGTTTCCTTTCGGCCTCACAAAGCCCTATCTTTTCCTTTTGGACAGAGGATATGGTTTGGAAATTGTCAGACAATTTGTGGTTAAAGATCTACTTGAAGGGGCTGGCAAGTTCACAGTTATTAAGTGGTTAGTAACTGCTGAGGGTTCACTAAGGTATTTCTGAAGAACTAAAAAGCCTAAAATTTGTTGTAAATAACAGAACTGCAAGGTAATAGACACACACAAAGAGAAGTGCTCAGTTTAAACGCATTATTGGAATTCTGAAATTTGAAACCTTGTAAGAATGTATACTTTACCTGCTGAGAAAACCTGAATACAATTGTTTCAGGTGAAAATGAGATTTTGGAGGGAAAAAAAGTTTTCAAGACTGTCTACAGTGGAGTAAAAGAAAACTTAAAATAGATGTCTTTCTGGAAAGAATTCAGTGTTCTCCAAAATCTTTGTCTGTAGGATATTGAAACCCTTTAAAACATCTTAAAGCAAAACTTTTTAAGAAAGTATTTATTTCAGTGCTTTGTAGAAAAATTAAAACCCAGCAAAATTCTGTTAGAATTGGAAATACTACTTATATAAATCTTCTGAGTTTTTGAAATAAACCAAGTTACTAATTTCACAGTATATCAAATTTTTGCCTTTGCAAAATTGATTATATATTATAGTGTGAAGTAAGGTTAGGGAAATAAAAATTTGTGCATTTCCATTAGTAAATATATTGCACTGCATTCTAATATTTTTTTCTTGAATAATAAAAGTGACTAATTGTGTCTTTATACTTAATATAGTCATACAATATATTTTGTGTTAAGAGGATGTTTTCTACAGTAAAATCCAATTCTGAACAAAATTCCTGTTTGTAATGTTATCTGTAATCTCATATACATTATAAATTTAAGAAAGAAATTATTGGAAATTAAAAATTTTGTTTTGTATTTATATAACATATCGTATCAACATAAATCACTAATTGAACTTTAAACCAGAGATACAAATGGGAATCCTTCATTTGATAATTGCTGACATTTATGATTACCTTTTAAAGCAAGATTTACTTGTTGGTAATTAACATGTTTGTATAAGACAAATAATTGTCACTAAATAGGAACCAGCTCTTGATGGCCAGAATTTGAGTAAATAACTTGTTTAAAAAATAGTAAGCTGTAAATGTCTTTAAAATTAACAGAAAAATGTCTTTTCTACACTGGATTGTATTTTTAATTACTGAATTAGACAACAACCATTGCTAGGTTAGAAATCCCATGATTTAGGTTACTAGCTCATTTGGGCAAAGTGAAAAACAATGAAGTTTTATTTATCTGTATGTTTATATTCAGTGTTAACCCTCTGTCCTTTTCTTTTTGTGATATTGCTTATCTTTTATGTTAATTTATCATTCATTGTTCACTCTCCCTAGTTATGGTTTACATTAAATCCCAGTTGGTTAAAGCTTAACACCCAAGAAAGTTTTACAATGGATTATACAAAATTAGTTAATACCAGATTGTTTTTGTTTGTGGATAACTTCCTCTGTGGGTAACAGGTTATTCTTACAAAATTTGTGCAAAGTTTTTAAACTATAAACCAAATTCTGATTCCTTTGTTTAGGGGTCTTCTATGAATGAATATATAGCATTCTTAAGAATAATGACTCCAACCAGTATTTTCAGGCTACATATCAAATATTCTAAAGTAGCAAATCATCTTACAGGCTTTTAAAAGTTAGAATTCATGAATTTATGTTCAAATATGATATTGTAGTTTACACCGAAAGATTTATTAATGTCACATAAAGGGTATATTTCACGTATGAACATTTTTATATGAAACACCTGTAAATTTTTGTTTTCACTTAAATAAAATATAAACTTCTAGTCTGTAATTTTTAACTTGTTAAAGAAGTGAGATTTATTTGGAATAATAATTCATCTCTGATATACATTGGCTATTTGAATTTATAAATATATTTTCCAGACATCCAGAAATAAGGTTTGGCTATAATCTACCACACATATTAAAATACATTTCTAGTTTAATAACTTTGAAACAAGTGACCCTATCTTTTAACCTGATTTGGTATGTGTGTATAAATATTACTTTTGTTGAGAAATTACAGGAAAAATGGTAATTTTAACACAAATAATATAATATAATGCAGTACATTTTAATGTTTTTCTTCCTCTCCCTGGGCGTTTTCAAGATATTTTTCTTGGGTTTTCCTTTAAAATATAATCTCAAAAATTTGCTAACTATCCTAAAAGAAATCAGTTGTATTATCAATTTTTTTAATTGTAAATTTCTGAAATTTAAATGATGTTTAAAGGTGTCCTCAAATTACTAACCATCAATTTGGAAATGACCTCAATTTTTCTCTTTTTATTATTACATATAATTTAGTTCATTGCATTTAAACAGATAAACTTGAAAAGATTTTGATGTTATCCATGAGGGGAAAAATGTGTATATCAGACAGCAGCTTAAAAAACTTAAGAAGAAAACACCAGAAATTTTTAGCCTTTGAAACATTTCCTTTCCATAGAGTCTACTACCCTATAATTATCCTTGTGCAACATGTTAGTACTGTGTTCGTATTTGTATAATTGTCATCTTTTCTAATTTTTCCCCTTTTGATAGAGACCCATATCTTCTTTTTCCTTTGTGTGTGTGTGTGTTAATACCTGTATATTCTTGACATATTGTTATGACATGTTCGAAACATGTCCTTAATATCCTTTCATCACCTGTGTTAGAATCTGAGTAATCAGAAAACTAAGGAAATATATTTACAAAAGATGGTGATAATTACATCGAAATTTGTTAATACGTACATTTCCTTTCGATTTACAGTGACCTCTGATTTTCACTGGCTTACATTTCTTTTCTGAGATAATACTTGCCTCATCTGTACACCTGGCCTAACAATTGTGTTGCCATAGCTGCTTTTGGTTGAGCTAAAAGGTGTGTACCCACTTTAGACCATTCAGATGGAACCATGAAGGTACAACACAGTGCAGGGGAGGAGGGAAATGATGATAAAGTGGGATCTGGGAGTTAGGAGAAGAAACAAAGAAGGCACTGAGGGAGAAACTTCTGTGAATGGCCTGGCAGCAGGGGCAAGGGAAGGAAGCACATGCTGAGGTCCTGGGGCCAAGAGATGCAGCCTCAGTGCTCTAGGTATGGTGTATCCAGGCAACCTGATTCCTTCAGAGTGAATGGTCTTCTCTGTCTATTTTATTATGCAATTAAATCCGTCTTATTAAATGAGATTGCATAGTATTTGCATCCATGTTTATGTAAGTACTTTGTTGTCTCATTCTGGGTTCTTTTTTTTTTTGGTGTGTGTGTGAAAATAACATAGGATGGAATTATTTGCAGAATTCTTAGAATGCCTAGAAGAAAATATGTAATAGCATGTAGGTCACTTTGCCATAAATTAAAGAGAGGATCTGATTCTTAAACCCTGTTTTAAATTTGTTCAAAGTTACTCTATCTTTGTTTCTCCATTACTTAGCATAGTACCTGGCAAGTATTTTATGTCCACTATTTATTTATCTACAGAAACGTTGGCTTTGCATCCTTTAGTCTTCTCTGGGACTATTTCTTTCTATTTCCTTCAGGGAAATGTATTAGAATTTTTTTTTTTTTATCCTACCAAAGCATTTTAATAAAGCTTATGATCAATGTGCTGGTTTCAGGACCTCCATAGTCTGTCTTCTCTACCTGAAGCTCCTTTCCTTTTTAACCCCTCTTCTCTAAGTTCTATCATCCTTCCAAGGCTTAGCTCCTCCACAAAACTTTGAAATTCCCTCAGCTGGAAGACACCCCTCTTTGCTCTAATTCCTTGAGGCCGTATGCTTTCCACCTTACTAACAGTGTGATCCTCTGCTATCTAATACCCTGAGTTCCCCAGAACATCCATCATGCCTTGTTCCCCTTGACAATTCTCCAACTCCTGGCTGCCCTCTGGTCCTAGTGGGTGGTCAATGAATGCAGCAGTGGTTCTTGTCCCCTTCCAGAAGTGTCACAGAATCAAGCAGGCGTGGAACAGACTGTAAGAGTGTGACATAACTGGAATAACATTTGAAAGTTTCATGTTGTTTAAACAGAAAAAAGCCAGGTCATCCTGCCACTTTGGGTAGATTTGGTATGTTTTCTCTTATGTTGCAGATATTAGTCATTTAAAACATTTTTGTCTGAAAGAAAATGTTTTTAGACACATTTCTAAATTCAACAGAAAGATAGATTTCTAAAACCTTGGCTGAATGTGTTTAGATAAATTTCTCCATTCCCTCAAAATTCCAATTAAATACTTTTTTTTTTCTTTAAAAAGAGAAAGTACTAAATTTTGAGGTATGTTGGATATTATATAACTCAGAATCTGGAAAGATTGCTCATTTTGTTTGCCAGGATTTTTAATATCTATGTGACTGTATCCTAACAGAATCCTTGAGTTCTAAATTAGAAGACCGGTTTTTCATTCCTAGTTCTTTCTTCCTCAGTAATATTCACTGCACCTTCAGGGACTGGTCATTTAACCGATCTTCAGTCTCTATGCCCATTCAATGTTTTCTCTAATGATTCAGAAAGATGTTATAAAAATAGTTTGGAGAGTAGCAACAAATAATTTTTATCGTCATAAGAAGAAATATGGAAGTATAATGGAGGTTGCTGGTTTTGGGTATCTGGATTTGACCATAAACTGTCTGTGTAACTTTGGGCAATACACTTCAGCCCTTGGGCTTTAAAGTCCTTCTTGGTAAAAGAGATGACTAGATTGCATGATTTCTACAGCTGCTGCAGCCTGAAAATGCCACGGTACAAGTTCAGTATGTTATACCGGGCACCATCATTATACATCTGGTTTATAATTCCCCTAAGCAAAAGTAATGCCAAAGAATGGGACTCTGGTGTTAGAAATCCAGAGAGGTGTCAGGATTTCAAATGTGAATTATGTTGATTCTCTCTGACTTTTAAGACTGAATAGAAGACTTCTAGGAAAACATTAGGGAAATTCACTGGTGTTTTCATTAGAGATAGAGAGGAGCTAGGCTTTAATTATTTGGTTAAAACTAAATTTAATAAATTAATCAACCATCATTAGAAAAATGTGATAAATAAATTACAATACTACATACAGAATCAGGATATCCAAGCTTAGAAATCTTGGGTGATCCCCAAGATTCTTCTTCAAAGAATTTCATGAAAGCATAATGGGAAATGGGACATATCTGTAAACCATTACAAATGTCAATGGCAGCTGGACTCCAGTGAGATAGTGGGAAGGTCAAAAGTAGTATGCTGTAAATTTGAGGGGCTCCAGTTACATCAGATGTTTCTGGAGTTGTTGGTCAGCGGCCATTATTAAAATGTGCACAGAGAAACAGACGGTTGCATCTGTGCTCTTATTTTCTGTATCAGGTCATGTGCATGATTTTAAGGTCCTCCCTACATGTTCAGGGAAGAAAAATTTAGGAAGTTAGAAACAGCTAGTAATGGATAAAAAGTCTGCCTTCAATGTATGACTTGGGCTAGGTTCTTAAGCTTTCAGATCCCCATTTTCCCCCATCCAAAAGGAAGGATACTAAATGAGCCTCCTTGGGTTGGTGTGAGGATTCAATTCATCAGTAAGTGTCTGCTATGTGCGTTTTGCATTTAGCAGACAATAAATATTAGTGTATAATCAATATCCCTCTTACAAAATCACATTTGCTAGTTTTTCTCTTTTTAGGGACAGCTCATCCTTTAATTGGAGTGTCTTTCTTTTAAACTGGATTAAAACATCCACTCATTGCAAGAGAAGCAACTCTCAAAACAGAGCACACTCCAGATTATCTTGGGCCTTGATAAAAACCACAGCTGTCTCTGGCTAGTGAGGAATGAAGAGATGGGTTGTCTCATCTGAGACTTCTCTTTCTTATTTAGATCTTCCCCAGTACAGCTCAATCCTGCTCCTCTCTGTTTCCCTTATCCTCTTCCTTCTGTGTGGCTCTGTTCCCTTTGCACTGTATGGTGTGGCCCAAGGACAACCCCATCTTGCCCCTTGAATCTATACCTCATATGTTCCCTAACATGTACCTTAAAACCCTGTGCTTTGCTGTCTTCCTTCAAGAGCTTCCATATTGGCTAGTCTTCCACAGCCATGGGGTCCCCTCTCATTTCTCTTGATTAAAGTACTAAGTGTCCCTCATTTATCACAGTATCAATCTTTTTCCTCCCCTCTGCCTTATCTTCTGGTCTTAGTATGATGTTGCATTTCCTACCCCATACTTTCTCCCCGAAAAGCATTCAAGACGGGCTACCTCTCCTGCCTCCCTTATTTTAGCTTCCCAGGGATATTTCCACAGTTCCTTGGCTTCTTGACCTTTGATATGTAAATGTTTCCCTGTCAGCCATTTTTCTCACAGCAGTCTTATCCCTATCCCCATCTCTAAGTCATCAGATGTCTTGGCCACACAAGTTTCTGGATTTCTATTCTTCACTGACTCTTTCTAAGAGAGGCTATGAACATGTAAAGGACTATACACAAAGGACTATCAATAATGATGCTCATTGAAGGTGGGGTCTGGGGACTTCATATTTAAGCACTGACCCAGCATTAGTGATTCATAAATGTAGGTTGAATGGATGATATAATACCACAAAAAATATAGAGCCATCAGATCATTTTCCACCTCGGAAGTCACCTGGTACTTTTCCAGGCCACATCCTGCTTACCTGTTTCCTTCCTATCACAAATTCTATGTCTCCTTTAAGGATGAGCCTTTAGGCAAGATAGGAAAAGGTCTCTGTTTTTGTTGCTCCAACATGCCCAGTCTCCATGTATAGGTTGCACCATCATGGTATCCCTCAATAGGAATACATAGAATGGTGGATAGAAAGCTCAGAAGCTGAGTCAATCTGACTCACCTGGGTTTACACTAGGTCAGGAAGAGCCATGAAATTTAGGCAAGGAAGTTCAAACTTGATTATTAGGCAAAAAATGCAACTGATTAAAGACTCATGAGCTGAGAAGGTAGCTCTTAGAGCAGTGATAGGACAAAAGCAGGAAAGATGACTTGGCATAGCAGGCATGAAAGGCTGGAGTCAGGGAGGGCAATACTCAGGATCCTACTAGTGGTGAAAACAACCTGGTAAGGGGGAAAAGGAATAGCTGTAAGAGAATTCAAAGGAAATATTTGAATGGATTTGGTTAATCACAAGACAGTATAATGAGAGGAGTTAACATACATGTAGCTTCCAGGATAGCTCTAAACACTTTACATAAATTAGCCAGGTTAAACCTCCTTATTATCTCCATTTTTTACAGACAATGAAACAAAGGCCAATAAGGCATAGGACCAAACTTCTTACCAGAGTTTGGGTCTAAGATATTAAAAAAAAAAAAAAAAAAGTTACAGCCCACAGGAGATACAAGAAAAATGGCAAAAGAAGATGACTTGGTATATGTTAGGAATTCTACTTTTGAATTTGAGATGACAGCCAAATAAAAATATCTAATGGCACACAGAGTAGAAAGCTCTTCACTTTTGCTAAGTTCTTCCTTAAAATATGCCCAGACCTACCATCCTGGAGCAATCCATTGCTGTTCCCAAATGATTGTCTGCTTTTCTTCTTTCCTATCTGCGGGCCTAATTTCATGAGTCCTTCAGAGTAGCACAGGGCCCTGAGCTTGGTATAATTCACTGATTGAGCTTGGTATAATTCTCTGATTTTGCTGTGTTTATATATATATATATATATATATATATATATTTTTTTTTTTTTTTTTTTTTTTTTTGAGACAGAGCCTCAAATTATCACCATGGGTAGAGTGCTGTGGCATCACAGCTCACAGCAACCTCCAACTCCTGGGCTCAAGTGATTCTCTTGCCTCCACCTCTCAAGTAGTTAGGATTACTGGCACCCACCACAATGCCTGGCTATTTTTTGTTTTTTCTTTTTTTTTGTTGCAACCGTCATTGTTCAGTGGGCCCAGGCTAAATTCGAACCCGCCAGCTCAGGTGCTTGAGCCACAGGTGCCGAGCCTGTGTTTATAATTTTTGAACTAGGTGTCTCTCATTTTCATTTTGAATAGGCCAGTCATGCTACCTGATGGAAGATGTGGGGGTGGACATTCCAAACACGAGCATTCATTTATTCAACAGTTCAGGCCTCCTTCATCTTCAAGGGATGCTTGCTCCTCTTATTCTTCTATGAAATTGTTCTTTCCAACATCATCATTGATGCAGTCAGTTGCAATTTGTCTTAGCTATTAGGTTCTGTCCTTCTAATGCTAGTTTTTCATGTTTTCTCAAAATTTTTTCTCCTTTCTTAGCTGATATGACACCTAATATCTACTACTTCTCAATCAATGTTCTTTTGTCTTGCATTGCCAGCAAATTTCTTTTGTCAATGCAATGACAAAAGACAATGTTCTTTTGTCAGCTTTCCCTCCTGATCCTGCCTGACATCAGGAGATATCTTGCAAGTCTTAATGATCAGTGGTTGAATTGTTCTTCTGCAAGTTCCTTTCCTCCCATGCAAGTTAGCAGACCTTCCTCTGTGCTATACACATATAAATGGGTTTTCATTATCCAACTAGTATTCATTGCCTCAACCCTAACCACAAGCCCAACCTGTTTCACTCTCCTTTTCCCTACCTGCCTGCTCTCCTTCCTGCCTGTTGACTTCATAACTGTTTTCAAATTTATGACCTCTTTTCATAGTTACCTTTCCCCTTTGGCTTATCTACTCACCCACCCATCAGTTAGTCATAGGGCATGAACCAGTCTCTGGTTCCAGAGATTTTGGACCACTCTGGGAGATACTTTGCCTAATCCCATGCTATTCCCTGATCTTTCATTTTGACCAGGTGCTAGAAGATGTTGTGCCTTAGCTCCATTACAATCCTCTCCTCTGCTTCTTCAAATCTGCTGTCTGACACTGATGCTGAGCAGATCTGACATTGAATTGTGCACCTCACCCACTCAACTCCTGACCATGTGTTCGCCAAAAGAGCTGCTTTCTCCAATGGCTCACTAGCTCTAGGCAGTGCTATTATACTTCCTTAATCAATTCTCTATACTGATTTCCAGAAGATTATTTTCATACCTTCTCCTATTTTTCAAGACTCCAACACCTTCTTCCCATCCTTACTGTTTGATTGCATGGAGAAAATAAAGACTTCAGAGGAAAAATTCCATACACTACCACTGTTCATCATCCTTCTGGAACTGCTTTCTTCCACTGTCCCCAAGACTCTACTTTCTTGTTTCTTCTTCTCCTTCTTAGCCATTCCTATTCATTCTCCTTGTTAGTTACTACTCTTCATCTTCCCAGCCTCTAGACTGGTGTGATGTGGGGCTTAGTTCTCAGACCTCATATTCTCTTCTTCACTCTCACACTTTGGGTGACCTCATCTAGACCCATGAGATATCGTTTGCATGTTGGTATGCAAAAATTCATGTCTCCATTCAGGTGTCCTCTTTGAATTCCAGCCATATATATCCAATTGTCTATTTGATATTTCTGCACAAAATATCTAATAGACAAAAGTAATACAACAAAAACTGACCTTCCAAAACCCTCTTCTCCCACAATTTTCTCCTTCTTAGTAAATTTTTAAAAATGCATTCTTCTGGTCACTTATTAAAAAATCTACCAACCAAGTTTGACTCTCCTCTTTGACAATCAATCCATCAACAAATCCTGCCAGTCTTACATTCATAGCTGTACAACTAGTGTACACACCTTCAACCATCACCTGGTCTGTTGCATCTGCTGCAGTGGCCTCCCAACTGGTCTCTTTGTTTCTATCCTGGGCCCTCTGTCTTCTGCCAATGGCAGATTCAAAGTGTTCCTTTTACATGGTGCTGTACTTCAAGACATCATGGTAGATTTCCCAAGCAAAGAAATTCAGATAATAGATAGTCTTAGAACCCCAGCATGACTCAATCCAAACATACTATCTCCTAGACATAGTGTAGTTAATTTTGCCAAAGTCAATATGAAGAAGAAAATCCTGCAAGCAGCTGGGAATAAGAAAAGCCTTACCTAAAAAGGGAAAAATATCAGAATGATCACAGATCTTTTAGTTGAAAATTTTCAAGCCTGAAGAGGATGGTCATTGGCTTTTATACTTCTTAAACAAAACAATTTTCAACCCAGGATCCTGTATGCTGATAAACTGAGTTTCATTTGTGATGGAGAAATCAACTATTTTACTGAAATGCAAATGTTGAGGAAATTTCCCTGACTAGACCAGCTCTACAGGAAGTACTCAGACCCATTCTTCATAATGACCTGCATGATGGTCCATCACCAAAGTAAACACACACCAAAATTAAAAAGCAAAGGCTAGCTTCCACAATGGTGCAAGGGATAAAAATAAGCTTTGGATCTCTGAAAAATGAGATGATCAAAACTCCACCATATCTATAATCATTTCAATAAATATGAGTGGCTTGAATTCTCCTCTAAAGAGGTATAGGTTTGTTAACTGGATACAAAAGCTCAGGCCGAGTATCTGTTGTCTCCAAGAAACACCCCTAACCTCAAAGAATAAAACAAGACTCAAGGTGAAGGGATGGAAAACAATAATTCAGGCAAATGGAAAGCAGAAAAACATAGGGTTTGCCATCTTATTTGTAGGTACAATAGGATTTAAACTAACAAAAAGAAGGAAAGACAAAGATGGACATTGCATACTGGTCAAGGGAAATATACAACATGCTTCAGTAATTAACATTTACACACCCAACCTAAATACTCCTTGATACATAAAACAAATCCTAACTGAGCTGAACTGTGTGATACCTTCCTTCACCATAATAGTGGAGATTTTAACACCCTTTTGATAATACTGGACAGATCTTTCAAACAGAAACTAAACTAAGAAATAAAGGACTTAAACACAACCCTGGAACAAATGGACTTAACAGACATATATAGAACATTTCATCCTAACACAACTGAAAACACATTCTTCTCATTAGCCCACAGACCATCCTCCAAAACTGATCATATCTTAGGAAGCAAGACTAATCTCGACAAATTCAAAACAATAGTAATTATTCCTTATATCTTCTTGGACTATCACGGAATAAAATTTGAACTCAACAGCAATAGAAATCTTCATACCCAAGTAAAGTAATGGAATCTAAATAATCTTATGCTGAATGACAGCTGGGTCAAAGATGAGATTAAGAAGGAAATCATTAGATTTCTTTTGTTGTTGTTGTTTGAGACCAAATCTGACTCAGGGGTTGCCCTGGGGTTGACTGCTGTGGCATCATAGCTCACAGCAACCTCAAACTCTTGGGCTCAAGTGATCTTCTTGCCTCAGTCTCCTGTAGCTTTGACTAACGGCACCTGCCACAACACCCAGCTATATTTAGAGATGGGTCTTGCTCTTGCTCAGACTGGTCTTGAACTTTTGAACTCAAGAAATCTGCCTGCCTCTGCCTCCCAGAGTGCTAGGATTACAAGTGTGAGCCACCACTCCTAGCCTATCATTGGATTTCTTGAACAAAACAATAATGAGGCCACAAGCTATTAAAACCTGTGGGATACTGCAAAGGCATTCCTAAGAGTCAAATTTATAGCATTAGATGCCTTCATCAAGAAAATAGAAAGAGAGCAAGTCAACAGCCTAATGGGCCATCTCAAGCAACTGGAAAAGGAAGAAAAAATCTAACCCCAAACCCAGCAGAAGAAAAGAAGTAACCAAAATTAGAGCATAATTAAATGAAATTGAAAACACAAGAATCTTTGAAAAGATTAATAAAATTTATAAACTCTGGGCCAGACTAACCAGAAACAGAAAAGTAAGATCTCTAATAACTTCAATCAGAAATGATAAAGGGAAAGTAACAACAGATACCACAGAAATATAAAAGATCCTCAGTGATTACTACAAAAAATTCTATGTTCAGAAATATGAAAATATAGGTGAAATGGACCAATACTTGGAATTATGCTACCTTGAAGGAATTAGAAATTTTGAACATACCTGTATCAAAAAAGAAAAACTCTGAACCAGATGGTGGTTTCACACCAGAATTCTACCAAAGAGAAATTCTCCAAAGAGAATTCTTTAAAGAGAAACTAGTACCTATATTGCATAACCTATTCCAAAACATCAAGAAGGAAGGACTCCTCCCCAACATGTTCTATGAAGCAAATATCACCCTGATTCCAAAAGCAGGAAAGGACTCAACAAAAAAAAAAGAAAACTATAAGCAAATACCATTAATGAATATCAATGCAAAAATATTCAATAAAATCCTAGCAAACAGAATACAGTGACACATTAAAAAAAGTTATACATCATGATGAAGTCAGTTTTATCCCAGTGATTCAAGATTGGTTCAACATGTAAATCTATACATATAATTCACCACATAAATAAAAAAACAAAGACCATGTGATTCTCTTAATTGATGCAGAAAAGGTTTTTAACAATATCCAGCATCTTTTTTTGATAAGAACATTTAAGACAGTAGGCTTTGGTGGGACAGTTCTTAAACTGATAGAAGCCATGTGCAAGAAACCCACAGCCAATATCATATTGAATGGAGTAAAACTGAAAGCATTTCCACTCAGATCTGGAATTAGACAAGGATGTCCACTGTCACCACTGCTATTCAACATAGAGCTGGAAGTCCTAGCCATTGCAATCAGGCAAAAGAAGGAGATCGTGGGTATTTAAATGTGGACAGTGGAGGTCAAACTCTTGCTTTTTGTGGATGACATGATCTTATACCTGGGAAACCCCAGAGACTCAACTACAAAGCACTTAGAAGTGATTAAGGAATATAGTAGCATCTCAGGATACAAAATCAGGATACAAAATCAATAACCAAAAGTTAGTAGCTTTCATATACGCCAATAACAGTCAAGCTGAGAATAAGACCAAAGACTCTATATCTTTTATAGTAGCTCCAAAGAAAATGAAATACCTGGGAATATATCTAACAAAGGACATGAAGAATCTCTATAAAGAGAACTATGAAACTCTGAGAAAAGAAATAGCAGAAGAGGTATAATAAATGGAAGAACATACCATGCTTGTGGCTGGGAAGAATCAACTTTGTTGAATGTCCATACTACCCAAAGCAATCTACAGATTTAATGCAATCCACATCAAAACACCAATGTCATACTTTGAAGAATTTCAAAAATTAGTTAGTTTCATATGGAACCAGAAAAAAAACCAAATAGCCAATACAATTTTTAGAAATAAGAACAAATCTGGAAGCATCACGTTGGTCAAAACTGCATGGGAGTGGCACAAAAAAAAAAAAAAAATATATATATATATATATGTGTGTGTGTGTGTGTGTGTGTGTGTGTGTGGAATAGAATAGAGAATCTAGAGATGAACCCAGCTACATATTGTCATCTGATCTTTGATAAACAAAACAAAAGCATGCACTGGGGAAAGAATCCCTATTTAATAAACGGTGCTAGGAGAATTGGCTAGCCACATGTAGAAGACCGAAACTGGATCTGCACCTCTCACCATGGACAAAAATTGACTCTCGCTGGATAAAAGATTTAAATTTAAAACACAAAACAATAAAAATTCTAGAAGAAAATGTGGGGGAAATTGACAAAATTGGCCTGGGAAAAGATTTATGAAGAAAATCCCCTTAAGAATTACAGTAACACCAAAAATAAATAAATGGGACTTGATCAAGCTAAAAAGCTTCTGCACAGCTAAGGGCACCACAGCTAAAGCAAACAGACAGCCTTCAGTGGGAGAAAATTTTTGCATATGATAAATCTGAAAAAGGGCTGATTACCAGAATCTACAGACAATTCTAAGCAGCCAGAAAAGAGCAAACAACCCCACTTGTAAGTGGGCAAGAGACTTGAACAGAAACTTCTCTGAAGAAAACAAACAAATGGACAACACACACATGAAAAAATGCTCATTATCTCTAATCATCAGAGAAATGCAAATCAAAACCACTCTGGGATACCATGAAACTCCAATAAGATTAGCCCATATCACAAAGTCCCAAATCTGCAGATGCTAGCAAGGATGTGGAGAGAAGGGAACACTTTCACACTTCTGGTAGGACTGCAAACTAGTACAACATTTTTGGAAAGAAGTATGAAGAATTCTTAAAGAACTAAAAGTCAACCTTTCATTTGATCCCACAATTCCATGACTAGGTATCTCCCCGGAAGAACAAAAATTATTTTACCACAAAAATATTTGCACCAGAATGTTTATTGCAGCTCGATTCACAATTGCCAAATTGTGAAAGCAACCTAAATGCCCATCAACCCTTGAATGGATTAAGAAACTCTGGTATGGGCAGCGCATGTGGCTCAAAGGAGTAGGGCACCAGCCCCATATACTGGAGGTGGTGGGTTCAAACGTGGCCCCAGCCAAAAACTGCAAAAAAAAAAACAAAACAAAAAACCAACCAACTCTGGTATATGTATACCATGGAATACTATTCAGCCATAAGAAAAGATGGAGACTTTACATCTTTTGTGTTTACCTGGATGGTGTTGGAACACATTCTTTTTGTAAAGTATCTCAAGCATGGGAAAAAAAAATCCAATGTACTTCGTACCAATATGGAACCAATATATAAACAACTACACACCCACACGGAAGATAAAACACAAATATAGGCTAGCAAGGGGGCAGGGAAAAGTAGAGGGGGAGAGCCATTAGCAGGATCTCACCTAATGTGCACAATGTGAGGGTGTTCAGCACGCCCCCAAGTGAAAGGCTCATTTCAACTTGAATTTTACCTTAGAACTGAAAACAATGTGACCTAAACATTTGTGCCCTCATATTAATTTGAATAAATGAGTAAATAAAATTAAAATGTTCCTTTTAAAACTGAAGCCAGATCATACCACTCCTCTTATTGTCAAGACCCTCCAATGACATCCCATTTTTCTCAGAGTGAAATGTAGGTCCTTTGCATGGGTTGCAAGACTTTATATAGTCTGGCCCTGCTCCATCACTACTCTGATTCTTCTCATCACTCTCCCTTTCTTTCTTTGCTGTTCCTCAGACCCACCCAGCACACGGCACTGTGAGCCTTTGCATCTGCTGTCCCCTCCGGCTGACGTGCTCTTCACCCACACATCTGCAAGGTAGTCTTCCTCACTTCCTTCAAGTCTCCCTCAAAGTCATCAGAGGGATGGTCTATGACCACTCTACATAAATTGCATCTAAATCCCAGTCTTTTTCTCTCTCAATCTTCACTTTATTTTTCTTTCTTAGCATTTATTGCCACCTGACCACAAAAGGCGTACTTATTTGTTGAGTGTCAGCCTTCTTCACGCCTCCCAGAATGGAAACTACAGGAGAGCAAGCACTTGGCTTTATGTGCTTTTGTATCACTAAAACAAGCATTGGCATAGTGTGGGGACCAAATACATGTTTATCAAATGAATGACTAAACTCTCCTTCTATTACCTAAACTTATAACTGGCCTGTCTTTGGCTAGGTGACGATTTATAAATTAAGAATAACTATCTATAGGCAGGATGCGGTGGCTGACGCCTATAATCTCAGTGCTTTAAGAGACCAAGATGGAAGGATTGCTTGAGGCCGGGAGTTTGAGACAAGTCTGGGCACACAGTGAGATCCTGTCTCTACAAAAATAAAAATATTAGCAGGGCATAGAGGCGCCAGTTTGTGGACCAAGCTACTTGGGAGACTGAGGCAGGAAGATTATTTGAGCCCAAGATTTCTAGGTTACAGTGAGCTATGATGATGCCACTGTATTCTACCCTGGGTAACAGAGTGAGACCCTGCCTCTAAAAAAAAAATTTTTTTTTTTGTTTTGTTTGTTTAAAACACTTGTCCTTCCTTCAAAACAGTTTGGAAGGCCAGAGGTGGCCAGATTCTTATCTCAGTCCATCATCTTTTTGCTTGCATGCCTGTTTAGAGCCAGTGTGGTGTAGCATCTTTTGCTTAAGGATAAAGAAACTAGGGGCAGAGTATGTTGGTTCAAATCCAGGCTTTGTCACTTGAGAGCTTTGTGTCTTGGGGTAAGTTGCCTAACTTCTCTGAGTCTCAATTTCTTTACCTTGGTTGATAAGACAATTGATGATTGACAAGACTCCCTGACTTACAGAGTTGTCCTGAGGATTTAACGCAATTATAGGACTGGTACATAGATGATACATGTTAGCTATAATTCTTACTAATATTCCTCCCTGACAAAACAGCCACCACTTCTTTGTGTTTTACTGTCCTGGTCTCTGAGCACTTGGCCCAGGATTTACTGCTCACTATTCCACGTCCGACGGGTATAGCCACCACACACTTTGAGCCTGGCTGCTAGTTTTATATGCTCCATCTTTTCCTCCCTTTCCTTTCTTCCTGACCTCTGTCCCTCCTTTCTTCCCTGTCTCCTGCTCACAGATTCTGCCTTTCCTTACTTTCTTCCAGCCACCTGCTCTGTACACCACGATCTGTCTCTGTCCTCTCTTCCTTCTTCGGCTGTTTCTACTTTCATTCACAGAATTAGAGTTCTGAAGGGGAAAGCCCTGTCATGTCATCGCAGAAGAGTCCTCAGAAGCAAATCTTTCACAGTTCTCACTTCTTGGGTAAAATTTGGCTCTTTCAAGCAGCCCCTCCTTTAGAGATCAGAAGCCCTTTATCAAAGACTGCTTGTTGCACAAGTGGATCAGAAATGCCATCTCAGCACTTTTAGCCCATGTGTAGCTTACACCAAGCAGTGTCTATTGCTTTTGAGAACACTGACTTGTCTTATCAACAATCAGGGCTAACCCTAAAATCGACCATAACCAGTTGTCTTGCTTGTTTCCCCTGGAGGCATTGATAAAATAATGCGGTTGCTTTGGTGCCTAATAAAGTTCAACTCCAATGATGGTGAGAATGTAGGAAGGCATGAAAGACATGTTCAGTAAGAAACATGTAGGGTTTTTGTTCCCCCTTTCTTCTCTTAGATTAGGAATTCGTTGAGCAAAGGGATTGTGTGCTGTATTCATTTCTAATGTATAGGACTAGTACCCAGCTTAGTGCCTTACAATACATGCTCAGTAAACAAACGCTCTCTGAATTTTTGCTTCCCAAGAATAGACCAACATGGTCAAAAATTCTGAGAGTACAAAGCCTAAAACTATGAATAAGGGCAGTGTTTTATGTGATTGTCATTCAGGCAACTTTGTAAAACATATAATTCTAAGCACTAATTTGTCACACTAGTGAAATAATTTTCCCAGGTCTCTATAGTCCTATACATTTTTATAAGATCTCTTTTATGGCAATTAAATGATAGTAATATGTAAACATATATAAATTCTATTACTTATAAAACTCCTCAGGGAATTAGCTTTTACCATTGTATACATTCTATACCTTTAATACCTGCTTGCTGAATACATGAATGAATGATTAAATGGATGATGTTGTATTTACCTACATTCAGAATGTTTAAAGTTTAACATAATCAAATCTTATTAAGTAACAGTTACTATCTAAATAATCTAGGTGGATTGACATATTAGGATGTAAAATTAAGTAAACATAAAACTATATTAAATATAATGTACTTTTTAATGATTCAAAAGGCACCTCAAGATCTTTAAGTTACAACATTAAAAATAAAAAATCAAGTGGTTTCCTAAAAACATATTATCATCTTTTGTGTAGGTCTACCAGTATTTTGCCATGCCTTAAAAATAAATGTTGTTTCAAGTTGTCTAGTTGTATGGATATGAGTAAAAAGCAATTTTATATTGGCTGGAAAGTTTGAAGAAGGTTTAATTATCTTGGAAAAGACAATATAACCCTGACCCAAAGTGATGAATATGTGTGTATTTTAATTTTTCTTCAATACATTTGTATCTCAACATATTACATTTGTAGACAAGGCTGGTTCATACATCACTGTTGCTTGAGCAGGAGGAAATCATTATAATGAAAAGAGTTATTGAAAATGGTCCATGTTGTGCAATTCCCAGGATAAATGGGCTGAGTAGCAAATATT
Source organism: Loris lydekkerianus (assembly GCA_963574355.1). Classification (NCBI taxonomy): domain Eukaryota; kingdom Metazoa; phylum Chordata; class Mammalia; order Primates; family Lorisidae; genus Loris; species Loris lydekkerianus. Next base: position 17,458 of record CAUYPK010050411.1, on the reverse strand, counting down.
TCTGTTGTGAACTGTTTTATACCCAAATGTGCATTATTAATCCCATTTGTTGAACACATTGAAAGATTGACTGTCTTCCTTACCTGACACTGGAAAATGTTTATTTGCCACTCCTCTCCTTCCCCTGCTCAGATCTTGTTAGATATTGTTTCTGGGTTTCCTGGAATTCATCCATATTATGGGGGGAAAGAAATCATGGATAAAGAAACCGGAAAACAGAATTTATAATTTATAAACACATATTTTAAACAAGAACATAAGAAATCTAAAATAGGATGCATAATAGAAACAGCATGTGGGAAAGCATATAGAATAATGAGGTAGGTGACCACTTTTTACACTGTCATAAAGATTCTATATATCTGAAGAACAAAAAAGCACAGGAATCACCAAGCTATAAGAATTTGAATGTAGCAAAACAAATGCTCGTGACTGAGATGGTTTGGGGTGACATTTTTGCCCCTTCTGATTTTATGAGGATGTAGTTTTAAGTAATATACATTAAACTGTTGTCCTTTGAAACACTGTGTGTGATAGAGTTTTTTTTTTTTTTATTTCAGTTAGAGTAATCTTATGTGTGCCCAATACCATCTTTCAAATGTCTTGGGAAAAAACTTCCATTGAAAGTCAATAGAACACCTAAAGACTAGAGGTGAGAATGAAGGTAACAGCTGGATTGGAAGGAGCAAAAACTCCTTTCCAGCCCCAAAGAAAACAGTCTTCCTCTTTGATGATCCTTTTTCTTTCCTTTCCAGTAACGCTACTTATCTAGAATTCAGTTGGAAGTAGCATATCCAGGTGTAGAGTCATGTATTTATTCATTCATTCAATATGAATGTCAACCCTGTGCTACCTCAGGACTAAGCTCTGGGACATCTATAAGAAGCTGTTAATGTGACGTTGGACTCCAGGAGAGATCTCAAGTTTAAAAATATAGAATTGGAAGTTAAATAAATGATAGTAATAGTGCAGATGGAAATTAAGGGATGTTAAATGAAGGCACATTTGCATATTGAAGTGAATTAGAGGGGAGAAGAGACCAATTTATATTTAATTTTTTCTTTGCCATGAATGATACCAGAAAGGAACAAGAGACTTTGAGGTACATAAGTAAGAATCACTCTTGTAGAGCTGTTGGGGAGAATGTTGTCAGCAATGAATCAGAAAATTGTTGTGGGCATTTCCACCACAGTGGAAGCTAGAATGAACATTTTAAAGCGAACCAGAAACAGCCCTAAATTTTCTCCAACAATGCTCTTGACAATGAACAGAAAAACTGGACAGTGATTATGATGTGGGGCTGCCCACTGACATGGTGGGTTGCAAGAACATCACTGGAGGCTCATGGTTAGAAAGGGCAATAAAAGGGGCTGAGAAGAGGAAAACAGAAGAAGATTCTATTTTATGGAAGGTTAATGGATAGATTAAACTATAAAGGAGTTAGTATCTATTGGTTATGGTGGAGCATAAAGCAGGGAGGGAGGTGAGAAAGAAGGTGGAGAGGTGCAGTGGTGGAGCCCAAGTTGTGTAAGGGAATGGACATTCCAAGTGACTTAAATTCAGGCAGTGATCAGGCTGAAGCAGGGTAGGGCTGGAGGATCACAGGCAGCAAGATTATGGTGCTATCCGGTAGAGGTATCTGATGGGTTCTTACTGTGAATTTTGAAAATGTCGGAGGGTATGATGAAGAATGAGGATGTGGAAGAAAATCATAGGCCAGCAGCTGTATTCATTTAGAAAGAAGGAAGTGGGTCTTACATGACAGTAATGGTACCTTTAAGGTGGTGGAACAAAGGACTAGTGTATGTTTTAAGAGAGGAGGAGAAAGAAATGGATAATTGTGTACTCCAAAAGTTTAAAGTTTGGGTTTGTAATTTACTGGCAGAAAAATCCCAAGAGGTTCAGAATTTATTTTGAAAGCACTCATATACTCCATATGCAGACAACCGTAGTTGTTTTTGTAGCATTTCTACATAGTTTCTTAACCTTAAAAATGTCAATTAGTGGGGGGATAGGCTTTTCCAAATATCAGATACCCCAAGTTTTACATACATCGAGAATTAAATCCAGTTGGCAGAATCACTAAACCAGGGGGCATGTTATTTTTCATAGCAATCATCTGTATCTAAAAAGAAAACACTGTGTTATTCCTGATATTTTCATCCTGAATACTGTAATTTATTTAATCATACTCATACAATCATACTCTTGGAATAGTTTTTGAAACCACCATTATGGCAATTATGCAAACAATAACTGATGTAATTATTGAGTTACCTTTTGCATTAGAATAGAGAACATATATTTCCTTAATATGATTTTCTTGATGTATAGATAATGGTCTGGTAACTTCACAGACACACTAGCATATTCATAGATATTCTGATTATTGCAAAGCCAGTTTTTTTTGCACTCGTAGCTACCTAACTTATTTACAAAACATAGTGAATGCTATTTAAATCACAATATAACAAGTCCTTTCCAAGAAAAATTTTTAATAGGGGCAGTATATCATGATGGTAAGGGCTGCCATTGACAAACACCTGTCCCTAACAGTTAAGTGCTAAAAGGCAGGTGTTTTAACATTCATTACACTTCTATTGTGCTTTCCATCACTAATACAATACTTATCTAAAAACTGATCATTTGCAAGATTCCATAGCTGCAATACTTTACCACTAAGAGCAAACAAACTCTATTCATTCATTGGAATGAACTTATTACTTTTCAGTCATTTTTAAAGTAAACCAAGTTCATGGAATTCCAAAGTAAGATGTTAGTGCTTTCCTACTTTCCTTCCTGCAGTGATAATTCTCCCTTGGAAGACAGTCATTTTGCCTGCTGGATGCCTCTTAGTCTGACTCTTAGTCTTAGTCAGTCTCTTAGTCTGACTGTTTGATATGAGATCAAAAGGCTTTCATTTTCTATATCAATTAGGCTGGCAGTCTTGTCTCAATGAGATTAAGTAGCCTCTGAAGAGTAGTGACACCAGGGAGGAGGTGGATGAGCTGATGTTTAGCATACAATATGGCTGTCTTAATTCTTTCTAAATGATAGTTTGTCTAGTCTGATGTCTTTCTTTTGTGCTTGTGTCTGTGGTTCATTTGTTCAGGGCAACCACGTAGCATACACCAGACCTGATAATCAGTGGTTTGGGTTTTAATAAAACTGGACAGATATCAGTTCTTTCCTAGGTTTAACTTTTTCCTCCATACTAGGAAAAGGCCGTAGTTTGGGTTTTTTGTTGTTTTTGTTGTTTCTTTGATTTTTTTTGTTTTGTAGGATACTCATGAACTACCAGAATATTTTATTCCAAATAAATTATAAATTCTATACCTTAAGCAACCCCAAAGTTGCTTAAGGAAATGTTATCAAAAGCAGTTGTTGAGCTCTAGGCAAAGCTTTGTAAGCAGGGTCTCAATCCTACTGTATGCAAGACTCCTTATCTAGAAGTTTATAGCTTGAGTTTTCCACCTCATATTTAACCTTTCTTGAGATAAGACTTTAATTATCTTATTAGAGAAAGTGAAGCAGTGTTTTTAAAGGAGCAAACAAAACACTGGTATTTATTAATAACATTCTCTCTCAGCATATTTTCTCTTACTTCACTGTCAGAGATGTTCTAGCCAGCTGCTTCTCTAAGAATAAAGAAGTCATCAAGCACAAAGTCCCTGAATTTACCTTCCGTGATAGGGTCAGACCTCTAGTCTTAAACCCATTCTTACCTACTTCCCTATTAACCTAGAAAGAAAAGTTCTACCCCTTTGTAAGTTCCAGCCTTCAGTCAGTACCCCCAAGAGCTGGCTTTGTGAGCCATTTGTTCTCTTCTGGCTACTCACGTGCTCAAGACATTACAGATTGTAACTGGGTAATAGCTTTCATGTGAAAACCCTAAGTTAGTTTCATAGTAGGGGTGAGTACATTGGGTACTTTTTCTTCCATTCTTGAGATACTTTACTAAGAAGAATATTTAAAAAAATGCCAGGAAGGCTATGTCAACCAGTGTGATGAAAATGTGTCAAACGGTTTGTGAAGCTAGTGTATGATGCCCCACGATCATATCAATGTACACAGCTATGATTTAATTAAAAAAAAAAAAGACATTACAGAAATTAAAAACAGTGACTGAATGAAACAACCACTCTTTTTTAGCTCAATTTTCTTTTTAGTACTAGGCTAACGCCTTAAGTGTCTTCACCATCAGATTCTTAAGGAAGACATTTACATGACTTATTCTATTCATTAATCCAACCCTATTTGATTTTTGCCCCCATCCCACTGATCTCACCAAAGTGGGTAAGGACACTCAGTTACCAATTCACTGGCACTGTTCAAGTGTCCTACTTGCCTCTCTTCTCTATTTGCCACTAACGACCAATCCTTCCACCAGGAAAGTGTCTTCTGAGCTGGTCTCTTTGTATTCTTCTGAGTGTTCTGTTCCCGCTTTGTTTTCTCTCCTTTGTCCATCCCTTAGAATTTAAGGTTCTCTAGAGTTTTACCCATCCTTCTCTCCTCCTCTTCCACCCCTCACCCCTAGGTAATCTTATGCACTCTTGGGACTTTGGCCTGATTTGTACTCTAGTTACAGATCTGCATCTTCAACTGTTGGTAGGAATTCTTCTTGAGGCATCTCAAAATTCAACACACAGTAAAGAATTGGCATGGAGCCCTCCCTATGGATTGTTCACACAACTTCCTCCTCCCATTTCCCAGCTCAGTCAAAACTTTCATTCTCCCAAATTCCCAAGAGTGAACTATGACCCTCATATCTTCTTACTTCCTCTCAACTCTACCTCCTGAGATGCCTGCTCTCCTTCATTCTGCATTCCACTACTTTCGTCTAGATCTGACATCATTCACTTGACACTTGCAAGATTATATCCAGGCTTTCCCTTAATCATTTTTCTTTCTTTCTTCCTCCCTCCTTCCCTCTCTATTTCCCTTCTTTTCTTCCTTCTTTCCTTTTTTTCCTTTCACAAGGTCTCAAGCTGTTACCTAGGCTAGAGTGCAATGGCACCATCATAGTTCACTGCAGCCTCTAACTCCTGGGCTCAAGTGATCCTCTTGCCTCAGCCTTCCAAGTACCTGGGACTACAGATGTGCACCACAATGCCTGGCTGCCTTAATCATCCTTCTTTCTGCAATGAGATCTAATCACATCACCTTCAGGACCAAAGACCTTTGATTCTCTGCTGCCTACCAGATGCGCTTTGGTTCAGACTCCACAATTTTCTAATTATTCCCCGGTCTCCCACCCACATATATTAACATACTCCAGAATGTTTCTCCATCTCACGGTGCTCCTTTTCCCTGGAAAGTTGACTTTTTTTCTCTGCCTGGCAATCTCTAGTCCTCCTTTAATTGGAGTTCTGAGGTCACCTGCTTTCTATGGCACTAGTCTTCACTGACCACAGCCCCCACCCCACTTCCACACCTCTCACAAAATTGTTCTGTCCTTTATGCTCACAGAGCATTATATGTGTGCTTCTATTAAAGACCTTGTCTCATTGTATTATACCTATTCACCTGCTGATCTGTCTCCCTCACCAGACCACCCACTTCTATAAAGCCATGTTCACCTTTCCTCTGTGCCAAGGATGTTCCTTTAAGCTCTGGAATCTGTTTTCAAGGTGACATAGAAAATCTTAGCTACCTGCCTCAAACAGAATAAGCAGCCCATGGTCCTTCCACAATTTTCTATTCATGTTCTGTTCCTACTGTACTGGAGTTATCTCTTGACCTTTCCATATCTTCCTACTAGAATAAGGGCTCCCAGGAACAGGGGCTGAGGGTTAACATACACTCAGCACACAATAGGTACTAAATAAATGTTAAATTGTGGTACTCCCCTAAGCCTTTATTGTTTGTATTTTTAGTTGTTTTTAATATTTGAATTATTTTTAGATGTCAACTAGTGCTTTTGTTCTGAACAGCAAAATAGGACACATTTCATTAAGTGCTCATTGCCTTACTATCATCATTACTAAACCACCACCTGCAGAGATAATTGGAAATTTTCAATTGCTAGAGAAAGATCATTTTAAGTTGGCAGAAAACCATCTTGATTTGCAGGAAACTGAGCTTGAGAGAGCACTGAATTAAAAGGAAAGGAGTGAACACATAGAGTGATATATAGTGCTTACTCATGGCATTGGAATGCCAATAAAGGTGTAACATCTCACACCCTGCCGTTTGTTATACTTATTAACCCCATATATTAGAAAAAAGAGAATCAAAGAGAAGTTAACTGAACTTGCTTTAACAAATTTAGGATAAAAACCAAGATAAAATGCCACTAAAAATTACCTTTGTCCCAAGAACCATAGCATCTCCATGGAGTGTCTTCCTACTGGCATTTTCTTTGTAAACATCAAGTTATGGAACATAATATTTTTGATCAGCACAAGTGAGCTTGAGGGTAAATTGGGGGAAGTTATGAGGATTGTGGGAGAGATCATCAGAAGAATGAGTTTTCTCTCCCCTACATTTCTCTATCCTTGTATATTTGCACAGATAATGCATGTTCACTGTAGGAAAATAGGTCAACATGAGTAAGTTCCCTTGGCCATGAATTGGAATACTGATCCAAGTGTTGGATCTGTAGGCCCCCAGATTCTATGTGTTAACAAACTGTAGATTATTCAGTGAACTCTTTATTACTTATTTAGTTTAGATGATTTAAATCATGAATAATGCTAATGAATGATTATATTACATAACTCCACATTTTCTTTTAGGATTGTGAGTCCTATTAAAATAAGAGTGTTTGAACCATTCCCAATACAGCTACTATCGCTGTATTTTTCCTTTCACATTTTACTTTCTTAAAAAAAACATTTTTTTTTTTTTTTTAATCTTGAGTCATCTTGGGCTGTGGGTATTTCCCAATATTACCAGCCCATGTACATATATCTCCACTTAGCCCATATCCTGCTTCTTACACCGTTCTAAGCTTTGTTTATGAATCACTCAAAATTTTATGTTCTCCAGAAATTACACATTTTCTTTTCAGTATGTAGCAGCCACTCTTCCTCCCTGACTCAAAATGTTTTAAACATCCTTCCTAAATGAACTCACTGCTGCTCATCCCCATTTGCATAATTTTAATTGGATCTTATGACTGATTATACATTTTTTTCCCTCTTGCTTGTCTTTTTATTTATTACAGAGATTTGGGAGTTGGGGGGATTCTCTGATGATGAGGCACCTGGCTGTGAGGGCACTTCACAGCTCATTAATTATCTATCAGGCATTTGCTCATTTAGAGTATTAGGCAGGTGGGGATTCTAGAGGAGGAGCCAGGAAGGGAAGCAATTTGTCTACATTAGAAAAGAATTTAGATGAAGAGCCCCAGGCGCTGAAAGATGACCCAGGCCTGCTAGAGGATTTTGGATTTAGGAGTTTTTAACAGCTTTGAAGAAGGAGGAGTGGGTGAGAGAGGGAAAGGGGGGGATGAAATTGAGGGGGAAGAGAGAGACAGGAACACGAAAGCTGGGAGAGTAGAGAGATAGAAAACAACTCAATGGGTATTTTTAGAATCTAAGCCACCTTCTCATGAGGCACAATCAACATTGTTCACTGGTGCTCTTGGAGTCAAGACTTACCTTTTATTTTCAGGGACAAAGGGAAGCAACGAATGAAGTACTAGGTACAGTTAAACTAATGAGATGATTTATGTATTTCTTTATGCGTAAAATTGTGAAATGTAGACCTAAGAAGGACTTCCTATGTAGTCCTAAAGTTCTAGAATTAGGAAGTAGTCCTTCAACTTTAAAGAAATAATAAATTGGGCCGTGCCTGTGGCTCAAAAGAGTAGGGTGCTGGCCCCATATACCAGAGGTAGTGGGTTGAAACCCCGGCCCAGCCAAAAACTACAAAAAAATAAAAAAAAATAAATAAATAAATTTGGCTTCAACAATGAGGTAAATTTATATTCATAGGTACTTTAGACTAAAATTATGACAAGCTTCCTGAAAATGAATTCATAATTGATTATTTAGGGATAATAGCATGTTTGAGGTTTCATAATTATCTAATACATAACAAATGTAAATAATAATATGTATAGTTATTTTTAAATAATTTAAATTACAATTTAAATATAATTATATTTAAATAAACAGATACTTCTAATTATGGCTTTAAAAATTTCAAAAGATACGAAAGAGTATACAATGGAAAGTAAGTCTCCCTTCCTCTCTTTCTTGTTTATGTTCCCTCTCTCCCTCCTCCCCACATTCCCTTTGCTAAACAGAACCACTGTTATTAAGCTCTTATCTATCCTTCTGGAGACATTCCATGCGTTTACAAACATGTGTGTATGTGTGTAAGTTAATTGCTTTTCTTCCACACAAATGATAGCATATTATATACATTGTTGTATACCTTGCTTTCCCTCCATACTAATGTGTTTTGGAAGACTTTCCATATGAGTTATTGTAGAGCTGCCTAAGCTTTAGAACAGATGCAAACTTTGATTAACCATTCATTCCCTTCTGCTGGATATTTAGGTTGCTTGTGCTCTTCTGCTTTACAAATTATACTGCATGGTGATGAGCAGAAAGAACAATGTGAACATCTTCTGATGGGAGGGTTGGAAATTGAGTTGGACTAAATGAACCATGACGCTTGCATGCATCAAACATTTTTATGTTCTAGTTCTCTCTGTGCCTCACTATAAATGGATAAGCAGGAGGAAAATATGCAGGAACTTGAAGAGTGGGCCACTTATTATTATTTACTTATCAGCTTAGGCATGTTTCTGTTATGTGGGACCATTACATAAAGTATCCCAAGTCTTAATGGTGGTGCGGATACATGTTAGACACACCTGAGCTGTTCGAGGACATAACTACAATGTTGTGGAAAGAGCGTTGGATTTGGGTCACAAAAACTTGATCCAAGCCTCAGTTCTGTCCATTAACTGTGTATTCACTGGAAGCCATTCTAGCTTCTCAGGGCCTTGTTTTCTGCTTCTGTAAAATGGGGATAATAGTACCAAATTGAGGCTTTGAGGATTTAATGAGATAATGTTTATGAAGTGATTGTGTAAGCCAGTGGTTCTTAAACTTTATTAGGCATTTGAATTATCTAAGAGCTTGTGAAGACACAGATTTCTGGCCCCCAAGCCCCAGTTTCTGATTTAGGAGGACTGGAGTGGATTGTGAGAATTTGTATTTCAAATACATTCCCATGTGATGCTGATGCTACTGGTCTAGGGAGTAGAATTTGAGAAACACAGGTATAAGCTATAAAGAACTGATTGGTGGTATTATTGTTTTTGTTATTCTAGTAATTCTTCCAAGAAAGAAAAGTACCTGTACCTATGCCTTAGAGGAATACAAAGGCAATTGTAATCACCTTAGAATTAAAATAGAAATTCCATCAGCCATTGACAACCTTAGAACATTAAAAAAAAATTGAACTTCTTGGGGGTATTAAGCATGTAATTATGCACACTTTGAATTCATTTAAATGTTCATTTACCTCTGAATTTGCTGGTTAAGAGAACTTGACAGAAGTGGAAGTACAAAAATAAACAAGAAAGGCTCATCTCGTGGCATTGCTGGTTTAACTGAACACAGGAAGTCCTGGAAATCTTGCAAGACTGTCTGTTCCTTCAAAATGTCGAGCCTGGTTTTAGACCCCTAAGTATTTTATGTTGATAGATACCTGAAATCAGCTACTTTCAGTTTGCTTATCACCAGCTTTCAGTCCACAACACTACTTTAAAACATTTAATGTTTCAAGGAGCACAAATCTCAACAGTGGCTATTTGTATAGTCAGTTTCATTTTCTAGTTGTCACACATTTTATAGCAAACCATTTCAGTGGTCTACTTATAGGTAAATTTTAAAATATTTTTTGAAATAGAGAAACCTTTAGGTGAGGATAACCAATTTGGGGTCATCATCAACATCATCACCTTTATTATTTTTATTGCCTAAGAGATGATGGTCTAACTGCCAGTGTAGAAATATTGTTCAATGTCTAAATATGTGTTAATAGTAATTCAGAATTACTGATATGTTGTTGTTACAAATATATGGGGATATAGTCATTCAGCTTTTAGAATTGAAGTATTATCCTGTGAAAATTGCCATCATGTTTCTCCATCCCTGTCCCAACTACGTAAACCCAGCACATGGAATCACAGATACAGCATAATACAAGTTATGTTCCTGGAATCCCAAAAAATATTTTCAGAGACAAATAGTAAAATTAAGGAAACAGCCACAAAAGTTTGGTGGTAAATTTATAACAGCGATGAAGCAAAATTTTCACGTCACAGCACATTAAAGAGTTGAGTTTATATGTGGACACTGCTTTTGTGAATATAACATTGTATTGTGGAGAGTTCCTTTGCTTTCCATTTCACAGGTTCCCTTCTTGACATTGTACAGCTATTTCCTTTGCAATACAGAAACTTTCCCTTACAGAATCTTTTTCCACAGCTGGCTCTCATCACTTCATGATAGATACTTAGATATTTTTTCCACTTTATGTTCCTCTAACAATAACTGCTGCCCAATCAAAGTATTCATCCTCTCCCTCCTCCTCCCAAGCCCCCCCAGGATAAGTATTTGTGGTATTGAAAGTGTGTTTATCAAGCACTATTTCTAATCTCCTATGTTCCCTGGTTTGGCATTTTCATAGATTCTTGGTCTCAATTATACTTGGCAGTTGGAATTAAGTTTATTTAACCATGCTAAAATTTAGAGTTCAAAATTCATTGTGTTTTTTTTTTTTTTTTTCTTTTAGACATATTCTCAAGCTGTCACCTTGGGTAGAGTGCCATGGCATCATAATAGTTCACAGCAACCTCCAACTCTTGGGCTCAAGTGATCCCCTTGCCTCAGTTTTTCTATTTTTAGTAGAGCTGGAGTCTTGCTCTTGCTCAGGGTGGTCTTGAACTCGTGAGCTCAAGCAATCCACCAGCCTTGGCCTCCCAGAATGCTAGGATTATAGGCATGAGCCACTGTGCTGTGCCCCAATACACATGTTCATGTGTAAATTAGAGAGTAAACTTAAAATCCAAGACTTTATAAAAGTGTATAATAGATTATGCATATTGGTAAATAATACTCAGACATGTGGCACAGAAAAGTGAATATTACACTTTAAAATATACACACATGATAATAATAACTAGTGTTTCTTTTCTATCTGTTATGAGGTAGCTATATGATTAAGTTCTTTATGTGCATTAATTTATTTAATCTTTATAGTAGCTCTAGAAATTAGAAATTTATTGTTAGTCCCAGACAAGTTACAGAACTTGCCCATGTCAGCTGAACAATGGTATAGTTGGTATTCTCAAATCCTAACCCTTTTTTTTTTTTTTTTGAGACAGAACCTCAAGCTGTCACCCTGGGTAGAGTGCCATGGCATGACAGCTCACAGCAAATAAATCCTGGGCTCAAGCAATTCTCCTGCCTCTGCCTCCCAAGTAGCTGGGACTACAGGTACCCGCCACAAGGACCGGCTATTTTTTTTTTTTTTTGGTTGTAGCTGTCATTGTTGTTTGGCAGGCCCAGGTTGGATTGGAACCCACCAGCTCAGGTGTATGTGGCTGGTGCCTTAGCTGCTTGAGCCACAGGCACCAAGCCTCAAATCATAGCCCTTTATCATACTTCATTCTGCTGCTCCAAGAATGTCTGTATCTCAGTGAGTTGATAAAACAAATACTACCATGGCTTCCTGATTCTAAGCCACCATCAAGTGTAAGCTGTACCATCTATTTAATATTATCTTTCCAGGATAAAGTGAATCATTACAACTAGTGTATGTATATGTATAAGACTATATTTCATTTCTTGGTCTCAAATTATCCTTTTTAGTGTTGAGAACATACATGTCTTAATTTTTTCATATATATAGAAATTTGAAATATTGAAATATATATTATATTTAAGTACATAATTATATATACAATATGTGTATTTAATGTGTAACTTAATATAAAAATCAGTAGCCCCTGCCCTTCATTTTACTTCCTATTTTAAGTCTCTGCTCCACATAATGGTGGAAAACTCAGTCTCATTTGATTTTAAGGGTACTCAGATTTAAGATTTTAAACTCAGGCAATTCTGGGCTTTTCCCTCCAAGTTACACCTGAGTCTTCGGAAGTTTGTGATAAAGTTTAGAATTTCCAGGAAGGGGGTGTTTGTTCCTCATTTGTCCTTTATCCTCTGCTGGCATCTACAGGAGATAAAGAAATGCCATGTGGCTTCTGGCGGTCTGCCTCTATCCCTTTAGCCTCTGTTCAGAGGCTCTGCCTCCTTACTCCAACCATAAGAACTCCAGGGCCTCTCCTTTTAGTCACAGCCACACTTCTCTTTGGGGTTCAGGGACTATCAGCTGGTGTCTGGCACCACTTTGGGGGTGCTTGAGGCTCCCACCTCCCCTAGCCACTATTGCTCATTGTTCTGCTTTGAACCCCGGGGACAGGAGGGATAAGGCTCCTTCCTAGCCCCCTTCCCACCTATCCTTGGTATAACAACCAAGAACTCTTCCTGCAAGGGCAGAGGACCTCATCCACACATATTAAACACTACTCATCTCTATGTATGGCATAAACTTCATGGACAAAGTCCCTCAGGAATTTGGCGTTTTATATTCAAAGCCAAGCTGTAGCACTCAAAATGCTTTCTTTTTATTGTGAGACAGGGGGTCTCTCTGTCACCCTTGGCAGAGTGAGACATACCACGTGGCACCACATAGCTCACAGCAACTTCAGCCTCTTGGGCTCAAGAGGTACTCTTCCTGCCTCAGCCTTCCAAAAAGCTGGGACTACAGGTGCCCACCACCACACTCATCTAGTTTTTCTGTTTAGCAGAGAAGAGGGAGCTTGCTTTTGCTCAGCTTGCTCTTAAACTCATGAGCTCAAGCATTCCACCCACCTCTGCCTCCCAGAGTGCTAGGATTAAAGATGTGAACCACCATGCTCGCCAAAACACTTCCTTTAAAAAAAATTGGGCGATGCAAAATCAAAAGCCCCTTGACTTTCAGGGCTAAGTCTTCTGCTATGGATTTTTTAAAACATCTATTACTTTCTTTGTTTTTCCTGGGTTAACTTGTGCCTGATTTTTCTGGGGCAAATAAATGTCCCCCTGAGCCTAGAGATATTCCAAAGAAAGAGTGATCATGACATGGCAATAATGTGAAGACAAGGCATTGTCTGCGTTAGAGGGAATGTTTATGTTAAAGAGGCTCTTGACAGACTTTGGCAAATCACTGTCTTTCACTCAAAGGTTGAGCTTCTCTTAAACCAAATATAAACATAAACCTTCCTTTGCTCTTACAGAAAAGGCTGTGGAGGATAATGAAGCTTAGACACAGGATTCAGAAATTTTTCATTCCATACCTTACAGTTTGCTATGGTTTTAATGTTTGTCTTCTCCAAAACTCATGTTGAAATTTAATTGTCATTGTAACAGTATTAAGAGATGGGACCATTGAGGGGTGATTAAGCCATAGGAGCTCTGTCCTTTTGAGGGGATTAATGCTGTTATAGAAGGGTGGATTTGGCCCCAATTTGCCATTTTGCTCTTCTGAACTTATGTCATGTGAGGAATAGCATTCCTTCCCTCCAAAGGATGCCACCTTCAAAGCACCATCTTGGAAGCGGACACCAAACCTGCCAGTGTTTCAGTCTTGGACTTCCAACCTCCAAAACTGTGAGAAATAAGTTTCTGTTTTTATGAATTACTAGTTGTAGGCTCTCTGTTACAGTTGCACAAAACAAACTAAGACAACAGTTTAATTAAACTATAAGGAACAAATATTTACTGAACATGCATGCACTACTTGCAAAGCTCTGAATGAAGTGTTACAAAGAAGTCAGAGATGATGAAAGCATAACACCTGAGCTGAAAGTCAAGGACTTTCAAAGTAAGGACTAAGTACATACTTCAAAGAACATAAAGGAAACTTCATCAAGTCCTAAAGTGGCCTGATCAGAAAAGGGTTTTATAAATTACAGAATCATAAAATTTAAAGATATCATTAACAATAATATAATTATATTGGACTTAGAAGATATCAAGAAACCAGCAAGGTAGAAGTTCCAGAAACGCAAAATAAAATTAAAATTATATGTACAATCAAATTAGAAAAAAAAAAAAAGGCTGGGTGCTGTGGCTCATGCTTGTAATTCTACCACTTTGGGGGGCTGAGGCGGGTGGCTCAGCAGTTCAAGACCAGCCTAAGCAAGAGCAAGACCCCAGCTCTGCTGAAAATAGAAAAAGGTAGCCAGGTATCGTGGTGGGCACTTATAGTCCCAGCTACTTGGGAGGCTGAAGCAAGAGGACTACTCAAGCCCAAGAGTTTGAAGTTGCTGTCAGCTATGACGCCACGGCACTCTACCCAGGGTGACAGAGTGAGACTCTGTCTCAAAAATAAAAGAAAAAAAAAAGAAAAAGAAAAAAGGAAAGAAAAATTACAATGTCAAGTATGGTGAGAGAGCAGTGCTATAGGTGTGCTCACGTTTGGCTGCTGGTGGTGTAAACTTATACCATCTTTCTGGAAAATCATTTCTTTTTTTTTAATTTATTTTTATTTTTATTTTTTTTTATTATAGGTAAAAATATGCACCATAGATGTGGCCCAACCCATCACCCTCCCTCCACCCAAACCTCCCCCCTCCCTTCCCCTTCCTTGGTCCTTTCCTCATAGTCTTGTGGTATAGTTGGGTTATAGCCTTCATGTGAAAGCTATAGTTTGTTTTTAGAGGAGTGATTGTAACCTCGACCTGTGAAAGTTAAATCTCATCCACAGACATGATTCATTTTTGCCTTCACAAACGTTTAGTACTTCCTTAAATGATTTATTTTTTTAAACTCAGAATAATTTTAATGAATTGCTTACTAAAGTTTCAAGTTTTATTTTCTACTTACTGTAAGTCATATTTTATTTAAATATTTAAATCATAACATTTAACATTTTTTATTAATTATGCATTATAAATTATTTAAGATAATAAAATATATTCCCCCCATTTTTGGTTACTCTAGATCTTAATATATGACACTATTTATATAAAAAAATTTCAATTTTCAGCTTCTCTTGAAAAACCAAAAACTTAGGCAAAATCTTCCATGGCAGCATATGGCTGGGTCTCCATGGATTTCATCCTTTCAGGCAGAACTCTTTCCTCCCTATTCTCCAGCCCTAGGCTACCACTAATATATTTTCTGTTTCCATAGATTTTCCTATTCTGGAAATTTCATATAAATAAAGTCATGTGATGTTCTGTGACTGGCTTCTTAGCATATTTTCAAGGTTCATCTGTTTCAGCAAATATCAGGAGGTATTTATTTTTATTCAAATTTAAAATTCCTTCTTCTATTTCACTCCTCTTCTTAATTTTTCATATGTGAGATTTTAAACACATATATGTGTATGCACACACATATACACACAATTTCTTTAATTGTAAGAGATAGCATTTTAGGTGACTTGCACAACTATACAATTAAACAATAATATATTACATATGTTGCTATGCAAGATGCAGAGGAAAAGGTAATATAAGTATTTCACTGCAAATAACAGATGTCACTAGTGACAGAATGGCAATTCTATGTAAAATAAAATAAAATAAAATACATCTACAAAATGGAAGCAAAAGATAGCAGGTGCTGGGACTTCAGTTCTGCATGGATTCTTGCAATCATAATTAGTTGTAGAGAGGTTTCCAGTTAAGGAGCAGGAGGAGATTGTGCTATTCCACACCTGTGCGAGCATCTCCCTTCATTAAATCAGGGAATTTTTTCTTTTCAGAGTCTTGTCTGTAGCTGAACACTTTTGGTGTGTCACAATTAACACAAACCACTTAAATAGCTTTGATGTGGTGGTGGATTAAAGAGATTTTTAAATTGTTGCTTTGGCAGAAGCTTAAACCAGTTTTAAGAAATTACTAATACCTAGCTTTATTTGAACTTAAAAAGCAGTTTCCAAAGTAAGTAAAGAACAGATTAGTCAACACGTCAAGCCAACTTTTATGTGCATGCGTTTACTGTCCCAGAAAGTGGTTTGCAAGTACAGTTTTCAAAACAATAATTCATTCATATGACTGCAGATATTCCAAACCAATCAATTTTTTAAAAACCGTACCGTAAAAGAATGGGGGGAATTAACATGGTTTGCAAGACGTAAAAATTTACCTTATGATAGCTACAGCAAAAGTATATTTTTTGTTATTTTAAATTACAGGAATAAGCAATAACAAATAAAAGAATTCAGATCTCTGGATCCATGTTACAAATCATCTGTTAACATATGTGTTTCATAATTCAAAACCTGGTCACTTTTTGCTTCCCACTAATATCTGAGTTGCAAAGATTTCTAGGCATGTCAACAAGACGTCCACCTCTCAGTTGGATCTTTGCTGTCTCTGCACTCTCCCCTGATAACTACTGCAGCAAACGCTGGAGACTTTTGACTTGGTTCATACATTAGTGTCCTTATAAAGAAAACTAAACACTGCAATTTGTACAAATAATCAACAGACTGCAATCGGCATAAATGTATTTATAATCCATATGCAAAAGACTTAATAAAAAAAAAAAAAAAGAAAGAAAAGAAAACCCATTCCCATGGCTGACTTTGGCTGGGGGATAGTGGGAAGATCTCTCATGAAGCCAGAGGAAAGCACCACTAGGATAAGTTAGTATGTGGACTCTCTGTGAAGTTAGGCAAAGCCCAGGGAGGCTCCATTGTCAGGTAAACTCGTGTAACTGAGGATTCCAAAGACATCCCTGCACTGATTGATTTTGGGTCAGTCCTTAGATGGTGAAAATGGGAAAACATTTCATGTGTCATCAACTGGACAATTATGAAATGTCAACCTAATGAATCAGACAGAATTTTCCCTTTGTTGCAAATGTAAATGCTGAGATTTGAAGTACTTAGCCCACAGCTATGCAGATCAGAAGAGGTGCAAGTAAATATTTAGGTCATTTCAAAAGTTTTGTCCATTTTTATGAGTCTGCTTTAAACTGTAATATCTCAGTGAATATTTATTCAATTTAATCAAAATAAGTGCCATTTGAATCAGTGCACTTTTGCCAACGTAACACAAGTCGAATAATTCCGTCAGCATAAAAATTGGGTGCTCGGGATTCGATGAAGTCAATGAAGGCCGTTTTTGCTAGGTCCTGATTGGCAAAGGTTCTACCCGTGAGAAAGTTATCGAAGTGCTTGAAAAGATGGTAGTCGTTTGGCAAGAGGTCTGGGGAGTATGGTGGGTGGGGCAGAACTTCCATGCTCAATTCCTTTAATTTTCGGACGGTGATTTGTGAGATGTGCGGCCGGGCGTTGTCGTGGAGCAGGATCGGACCTCTTCTGTTGACCAGTGCTGGCTGCTGCTGACGCAATTTTTGGTACATTTCATTGATTTCCTCACAATAGGACTCTGCTGTGATGGTTTGGCCTGGTTGCAGAAAGTTATAGTGAA
>CAUYPK010050409.1:0-13625 GCA_963574355.1 Loris lydekkerianus | reverse complement strand
AGAATGGAGACGCATGAATCCTATGTACACAATTTTGATATAAGGACAATTAATGACAATTAAGGTCATGGGGGGGAGGAAAAGCAGAGAGAGGGAAGGAGGGAGGGGGTGGGGTCTTGGTGTGTGCCACAACTTCTGGGGGCAAGACATGATTGCAAGAGGGACTTTACCTAACAAATGCAATTAGTGTAACGTGGCTTATTGTACCCTCAATAAATCCCCAACAATAAAAAAAAAAAAGCAGAAAAAAAAGTTAATTTAGATTGGTTGAGCACATCTTGCTCTTCCTATTTATCCCTCTGTACCCCATACTTCTGTGTTAATTTCTGTCTCTAATAAGGGAAGGCACAGTATAGGTTCTTGCTCCATGTACATATGAATGGTTGTTCCCCCTTTAGCTAGTATGTCCCTAACCAAAAGGGGAGCAGAACTTTCATGCATGAATCAGAAGGCATGAAAGAACAGCCAGTCACATCAATTGTATCTTAAAGGCTGAGAAAAAAAATTGGTAGTTGGCTTTTGAGACACCCCCTGTGTAGTCACAGATTTGGAGGATAGAAAACCAGGGTTAAAGAAAAAGTACAGAAAAGGTTGCTCCAGTGTCCATAAGAAATTCTGTCCTCTGGTCCTCTACTATGAGGCAAACTGGAGGTTCTTGAGAGGTGATGACACAAGCTAGAGTCATAAGAATCTGGCCCGGGCACCCTCAGTCCAGTTTGGGTGCTGACGGGATCACTGTCCCAGGAGACACTGTCCCTGGGGACAGGCTACCCTCTAGTTGTCACCCTTGCATTCTGGATAGGGGCTAGATGGATTGTCCAGTAGGTAGTGCTGCCAGGGGCAATGTCTCTTGAAGTGGCCAGTTTGATTTCATTGAAGTACTTGCTCTTAGCTCCTCTGGATTCCCTCTGTCCCTGAATGGTGCCTGTTTGTCAGGGTGACATTACTAGAGCAGTCATTATGTTTCTATCCCTTCTCTGTTTTTCCTTCTCTTTCTCCTGATCTTGATTATAAAAGACTGCTGTGGCCATTTTAAGAAGATTCTCTAGGTTATGATCAGGGCCTAGAGCCAATTTCTGAATTTTCTTCTAATATATGGGGCAGCTTGAAAGATAAATTTACCTTTTAACATAATTTGACTGTCTAAGAAAGTGGTTTTCAACCTTCCTAATGCTATAGAGCCCTTTAAAATAGTTCCTGTAGATCGGGACCCACAGGTGGAGAACTGCTGCAGTTGGGTGCCAACTGAATGTGTTTTCTCATTGCCTCTCTAAGCCACTCAAGAATGGCCAAGGGACTCTAATTTTGTTCCCAGTAAATAGTAGCCAACTTCGAATAATTCATTCACCTTTTCTTGGATCGAGGTAAACCTCCCAGGATGTTTATGCCACTAGTCACCTTGTTTCTCAAGGTCCCATTTGGGATTTTCAAAGGGAAGTGCCTCTCTTTCTGTGGGGTATCTGTCCCTTCCCTCAGAAGACATATTGATATAAGTATTAGACATGAGGCACAAATAACACCACTTTCTAGCCTCATCCAAGACTTCATTTTTCTCATTAAAGTTAACATTTGATCTAGTAGTAGCATTACATCTCTCCAAGAGAGAACAAAGCCTTATCACAACTCTTGGAGAACATCTGTGTCTGGGTCATTAAAAATTTTTTCTAAATCAACCTTAATTTGTTGTAAATCTTTCAGATAAAATAGAGTTAATACTCTTGCATTTCCCCCTTCAATATTCACAGTCTCAACCAAGGGACACAAAGGACACAGTTGCTTTCTGGGGGGCCCAACAGGAATAGAAGAAACTCTGGGAATGGACTCTGTCTTTGGGTTTTCTAAAGGCATGGAGGAAGGTGCAGGAGTAGATGGCAGGTTTGAAATAGGTGGTGAAAGAATCTCTCTCAGGAATCCCTGTCCATTTCAGGAAGTTATTACAGCCAGGAAAGCTGGATCCATCTGATAGGTTTTACACAATTGGAGGTTATCATCGAAAAAAAAGAAAGCATTCACCCAGGGCATTTTTTTCACTTATTTCTCCTGTAATCTCCCCAAGAATCTTTATAGTTTCATGCCTTAAGTTTAAGTATTTAATCCAGTGACAGTCAATTTTTGTTAATGGTGAAAGGTGTGGGTCCAGTTTCAGTCTTTTACAAGTCGCCAGCCAATTCTCCCAGCACCATTCGTTAACTAGTAAATCTTTCCCCAATTTATATTTTTGATAGGCTTATCAAAGATCAAATGATGATAAGTGTCTGGGTTCATCTTTTAGTTCTCAATTCTGTTCCATACATCTACCTCTCTATTTTTGTGCCAAGACCATACTGTTTTGATCACTATAGATTCATAGTATAGTTTGAAGTCTGGTAGCATGATTCCTCCTGATATGTTTTTATTTGTGAGTAATACCTTGGCTATTTGTTTTTTCTGGTTTCATATAAAACAAAGTACTATTTTTTCCAGATTTTTAAAGTATGATGATGGTGCTTTTATAGGGATTGCATTAAATTTGTAAATTTCTTTGGGAAATATAGACAGCCCCTCCTCCCTCCTTTATCTTGGGCCACAGTTGTGGTCTATTCTTCATATGAAAGTGTGAGTGATTGTAAATTGGTGTTTTACACCAATTGATTGGAGGGAAGGGGAGAGGTTAGATCAATGGATGGTGAATGGTGGGATCACACCTATGCTGCATAATGCAAGGGCACATGTCAGATCTATTAGTATAGAGTATAAAATGTCTTAACACAATAGTTAAGTAAACAAGATGAAGTATATATTAACCAGTGTGATGTAAGCAGTCCTAATTCTATGTGAAATCACCACATTGTACCTCACATATGCATTACAATATACATGGTCTATGTGTTTATGATTTAATAAAAAATAAAAATAAAAAAGATAAAAAAAATGAAAGCTTACACATAGGTAATTCAGACCATTTCTCCTCTTGTTTACCATAATTTAGAGTTCCTTCTGGTGGTTATTGTTCACCCATTGGAGAGTTGATACTGAGACCAGGCCTTGGTGCAAAAGAAAACCATACATTCTTTTTTTAATCTCTGGAGATCAAGATATCCCAACACAGCCCAGCAGGGTGTTAGAGCAACACAGAGTGAAAGATCAGGTGACTGGGAGCCATAGTGGTCCCACCTGATAGCAGTTCTCTTCTCAAAAGAACATATTACTTGGGTGTTCTCTTAGAAAGAGAATGTTGCCCATCTGTGAGAAAGCAAACATCCAGTGTCATAAATCAATCCCACCCTCTGTGTACCTGGGTTATCAGAAGGTCCTCTGAACAACACAAGAAGTCTTCCAGCCAAACCAAAGAAAACATCCTTCCAATATTAGGGAAGAATCCCTAAGGAGAATGGCCTTCCCAGCCCCTGCACTTACCTGGATTTAGCCACAATTACCAGTGTAGTGATTTGTACCTGTGGGGTCTCCTGTGCTTATTACTTGCTGGCACCACAGCCTGAGAAATCAGGTATCTGGGAGCTTGATCCCATCTGATGCAAGTTCTGCACCTTTCTGCACCTGCCATTGAGTATATATCTGTTACTTAAAGTAGGGATGAGCCCCACTGGAGCACAGTGTTTGCACATGTAACCCTTTATTATTTTTACAATTTTTTCCCCTAAATTCTCAGAAAAAAAAAGAAAACAGGCTTTTTATCATGAGCAGGTCTTAAACACTACGTTTTCCACCCCCCCATTTCCCCAAAGTTAGCAATGCAACAATAATTAAACTTAGTATCAAATCAGCGTTGAGAGACACTTTGAAACTGTGTCAGTAGAATTACTTAGAATTAGCAAAAGTCTTACAGAAACCTAAAATTATTTTAAACTTTCCCATTTACACTAATAGAAAAATTCAAATATTTTATACCTAGGGTCATTTTCTTTGCACTTCTTCTTTAAGAGACTGAACTGTAATATATAGTTTAGGGCTATTCTTGCCTTGGAGGGTTGCCCTGGACTTCCCTTCACAGGCTCCTGATTGCCCTAAAAATTCACGTAAGGGAGTCATTTTGCCCTTATTTGGAACTAACTTCTAGGCCTCTGCTAACATAGTTCAGCTTTCTTTTTATTCTCAGACATGCAAAAAGCCAATTGAATTTACTTTTGCAATGAAATGAAATAAAAAGGATCTTACAACCCCCATGCAACATCTGAAGCACACTTAAAACATCTAAAACATACGAGAATAAGCCTGTACAAAATACATTAACTAAATACATAAAGATATATTTTACCAACATTCAAAAAAAAGCACACAAACTACAAGGAGAGAGACAGAAAGCAGAAAGAGTCTGTAGAGATCAGTAGAAGTTTGGGACCAAGGAAGAAATGAGCAGATAGAAAATGAGCTGGGAGAGTGAATTTTTCAGAAGACCCTCCAATGCCCTGGGGTAATAACCATTGCTGGAGACCTCAGGACCTCTGGGTGATACTTATTTGTTCAGCTATGAAGCATAGAAAAGGAGTGGATACAGAACAGATTCAAAAGCCTTTTAGCATTCCCTTTGGCTCCTTTTGGAGCCAAGGAGAATTAGAAATTTCATTCCCCAACAGCCTCTCGCCTGTGACCTGGAAATCAGCATCCACACTATGGACTTTTATCAGTTGACATCAAAATTATTAGTCTCCATTATTATAACTACAGAGAAAAACAGGATAGAGGTAAGTGGTCCCATTGCTTACCATAGATCTTCAATCCTGGACAAGCCCCCAAAATATGATACCAGAATTTCTTCTTCAGTGCGTCCTTGGTCTTGGAGATTTAAAGAATGAATCCACAGAGCACAGATCATTGGTAAGACAGGATTTATTTTACAGAAAAGAATACAAAAAAGCACCAAAGCTCCTGACAGAGGGAAAGTCTTAAGTCAGAAAATCTCTCTCTCTGCCTGGGTTCTTTAGGTGTATAGATAGTCACATGGGTTCTCTGTAGTTACTTTTGGCTAAGTCTTGGTAACAAATGAATGGATACAGTCCCTATTTGGTGGCCAGATGAATGAGTGCATTAATGAATGGATACAGTTTATTTATGAAATTCTCCAGGCCTCAGAAACTTATATAAAATTGACCAGCCCAAGGAAATAGAGAGTTCCCTGTTCAACCACAGTGCAAGGGGAAGGATACAGAGGCCAGGGCATAGACATTAAGGTACTGTTGTCTCCAAAGCAGGTGTGTGACCCCTCTGGCTACTGGAGCCTCCTGCACACATCCCTATCCCCCAGCCCATTTTTTCTTCTGTGCTGCAGCAGCTAGCTGCACCAACACCTTCAGGGCAGAGATGGTAGGTCCTCCCCTCAGCTCCAAAGATCTGGCTGAGAAGCCACTCTCCCTGTATTAATAGTTTACTCCATAGATTTATATACAAATAATAAAATTTATAATGCATTATTTTCTTTGTTTAATATATTAATTTAAAATTTACTATGAATTTATTCTTCATAAGTAAGGCATGGAGTAAATGTAAAGTTTAACTTTAAAAATTATTATTTTTTAAAAGTCTACCCAGTTTTTTAAATTAAATCATAACTGTGTACATTTATGAGGTACAGTGTGCTGATCTGATATACAATGTGAAATCTTACATCAAACTGATTAACATAACCATCACCCATCACCTTATTTATTGTGGTGAGACACTCATACTCTATTCTTAGTAATTTTGAAATGTACCATTGTACTGTGCACAATAGGTGATATCCCACCAAATACCCTCCCTCCTCTAAACCTCCCTTTCCACTCCCCTCTCCCTCCTCTTCCCTCTTTATTTCTGGACTATAGTTGTGTTTTATCATTTATGTGATTGTGTAGGTGATTATATATAAGTTTCATAATATTATTGAGTACATTGGATACTTTTTTCCCCATTCTTGAGTGTTTTACTAAAAATAATATGTTTCAGTTCCATTCATGCAAATATAAAAGATGTAAAGCCTCCATTCTTTCTTATGGCTGCATAGTATTCTATGATATTATACATATACCAAAATTTGTTAATCCATTCATGAGTCAATGGGTACTTGGGCTGCTTTCATGACTTGGTAATTATGAATCGGGCTGCAATAAACATTCTGGTGCAAATGTCTTTGTTTTGAAATGATGTTTGATCACCTGGGTGTACATCTGGTGGAGGAATTGCAGGGTTGAATGGAAGTTTGAGATATCATCTAACTCCAATAAGTTTAACCCACATCACAAAAATCCCCAAATTAGGGTGGCATCTGTGGCTCAAAGGAGTAGGGTGCTGGCCCCATATACTGGAGGTGGTGGTTTCAAACCCAGCCCCAGCCAAAAACAAAATAAACAAACAAAAAAAAAATCCCAAAACTATAGACATTGGCGTGGATGTGGAGAGAAGTAAACACTTCTACATGGCTGGTGGGAATGCAAGCTAATAGGGCCTTTTTCAAAATAAGTTTGGAGAATATTCAAGGAACTAAAAATAGATTTACCCAATTTTTATCAAATTAAAACATACTTTTCTTCTGATTTAGTCAACATAAAATTGAAATTATTTCATCAAACAAGAACCTAGTCTTAGGATTATGATCACATATAATTACGAAAATTATCAACCAGCTATATAGTTTAAAATGGCTTTGAGCAAATGATAGGAAGATCTAGGTAATAAGGTTAGCAGAATTTCTTCTTTAGTAGGTCTTTAGTCTCAAGGATTTAAATGAATCAGTGGAGCACAGATCAGTGGTAAGACATGACTTATTTTACAGAAAAGAATACAGAAAAAGCACCAGAGCTTCTGGCAGATAAGAAGACTTAAGTCAGAAAATCTCTCCCTGGGTCTTTTGTCTAGGGGCATATGTACAGCCTAACAAATTAATGGATACAATCCCTTCCGCTAGTGCGAAGTTAATGAATGTGTTGACAAATGAATGGATACAGTACTTTCCGCTGGGGTAAGATGAATGAGTGCCTCAATGAATGCATACAATCCATTTATGAAATTGTCCAGGCCTAGGAAACTTACATGAAATTGCCCAGGTCAGGAAATGAGGAGTCCTTGTTCAGCCCTGAATAGGGGAACACTGTATCATATCACCTGTGGGCCTGTAAAATTCTCATAGGGGAGTAGCACAGCCAGAGGAGGGCTCTCTAGGTCCAAGGGTGGTTCTGGGGTTGGCATAGGCAGCAGCACGGTCTGTGCCATGGCCTCTCACTAACTAGGGACTAGAGAGGTACGGCTGTGCTCCCCTCTCTGCCACACTTGGTTCTCCAGCTCTCAACTCCCCTCCTCCTCTGCACCAACCCAGGACAGAGATGCAGAAGGTGTGGTAGGTCCTCCCCAGTGGCTGGCGCTGACCAAGCTGTGTTGCACCTGCCCTGTATCAAAAATAGAATTCCTTCCACACAAGGATGGAAACTTAGACTCTTAATCAAGCAAAACTGCTGTCTTGAAGACAGTTCAGAGAAATACCTGACCCTTAACTATTTTCTTGTAGAGAGTGCAATATATTTTCTAAATCTTGAGTAATATACATCATGTTAAATAGACAAAGATCCTAGACAGGGAAAGAAAGCTTTAACATATCAGTTTTTAATAGATGTTGTGACAAATAATATTTCAAACGTGTATGTTTATTCACTATGGATAAATTTGAAGCACACAATTGGAAAGCATAGTTTTATTTTTAACTTCTTAGAATGAGAGAATGAATTATTGGAACAAAGTTTATTAATACAACACTGAGAAAGGTGGGATATTAGAAAATAAAATAGAAGCAGAAAATATCTTGAAGATATTGAGTCAGACAAACCAGACACTTCCTCAGCTGTAAAGAAGTTAATTTAATTTGATAAGAGAGTTCTAAAGAAATAGGAAAATAAAGGCTGCTTTAAATTGCACATTTCCCTGTTAATTCCTGTATTTTATTGTGGTATCTCTCTTATGGTCTCTCAGGGTTTGGAGGGATGGTTTGAATATGGGTTAGAGGTAGATAGGAAAAGAGAGAATTGGAAAGAGCCATTGCATACAAGACTTGCTCTAATTTAAAATGTATGATGCTTCAGAACTATTGAGCTATAAATCAATACAATTTTTAGTACACTTTTAGGAGGAGGAATACTCAATTTCCCTGAGCTGTATTTTAAACGTATTTGTTTCACTATAATATGCATGGGGATTATATTGGATGAGTGAGGATTATTTAACATCAGAATTAGACTTCAAAGGAAGCTTTGTATCTTTCTTTTTTGTTCATGAACTAGTTTTATGTCCTCCTACACTGTACACTTAATTTTGACATTTTTTGAATTTCAACAATTTGAACAAAGTACCAACTAGAGAACTACTGATTGAATCAGTTGCTTTTTCAATTGGTCACTCTTAGATTCACTACATGCAATTAATTTCAAAGTATCCTTCAGAAAGTTCCCCAAGGTAGAAATTAGGTATTATTTCCTATCTAAATAGAGAATTGTCGGTAGGTGTACTTAGCCTCAAAGTAAATATTAGAAAGAGAATCACAGATATCCTCTAGTTATCATGATGTATTTTTTATTTAATTGAAGAGGAATAATAAAATTCTGTCTAGTGTCTTTGAATGATACTAGACAAGTTAAAAAATGTATTTTTTTCATGCACTTATAGGGTGATTAAGTGTCTTTGTTTTCTTAGATCTGAAGGTCCTTCATCATAACAAAACTCCTGAGTGTAGAGCAGGAGTTAGTCATCATATGGTATGGCCAAAATGAAGAGATATGATCTGAATGACAGCTATACAGATTCAGAACTGGTTAAACAAAATACTCAATGGCTGTCAATGTGGAAGAATTATTCAATAACTTGCTGCAGCACTTTACTTTTTTATCAATTACTTGCATGGAAATACTGTATACATTTTGCTCAGAAATATGTGCAGCATGCATGCTAATAGAATGAGATAAAGCTAAAAATAATAGATAAAATGTTAAAGTTCTAAAATATTCATCTTTGCTACCATTCTAATGAAAATTTAAAATAAATTTAAATAAATTTGAATTTCCACTAGTGAGAGTGTGTAGTGAGAGTATCATGGTTTAAGAGTGAGCTGTTTGATGACTTGCATTCATTTACTTATATAATGAATTAGTGGGGTGGCCTTGAATACCATTTACATGAACTACTGATAGGTCTGAAAGATCTTACAAGGAAAACAGATTAAATTAGTTAAAAACCCTTAGTCCTCAGATGAAGTGTGATTTTTGAGAATAGAACAATGTTTGTCAGTTGAATTTGTTTGCTAACCTAGTGTCATATTTACCTAAATTTTATGGAGCAGTGGTGTTGGAGGAGAGGATGTAAGTGAAATTAAAAAAAAAAGTCTCACTAAAGCACATTAAAAGGAAAGATTGAAAACTGGTCGCTGTCAGGAAAAATATGACCCTTGTATACATTTTTTTTGACTTAGAAGTTCTAATAAATTTATTAAGTAAACACAGGGCAGTTTGTGGTTGATGATCAATAATTCTGTATCTTGGTTAAGGTTGTGATTATAGAAATCTACACACATGAGGAAATTTCTTTGAACTACACATACATATACACACACATATATGAGTGCAGTACAACTGGTGAAGTATAAACCTTTTTATATTTTACCAGTGTCAATTTCCTTATTTTAATATCATATTATAGTCACACAAGGTATTATTATTGAGGAGAATTGGTTGTGTGGCACATAGATTCTTTTTATTTGTTTATTTGTACTGATAGTTTAGAATTTTCTTTTTTTATTTTTGGAGATTCATTGAGAGTACAAAGAACCAGGTTACATTGATTGCATTTGCTAGGCACATAGATTCTTCCCGTACATTTTTGCAACTTCCTGTAAATCCATAATTATTTCAATTTTTTTTAATTCCGTGTCTCAGAAAAATAGTTAAAATAGTGATTGCTATGCTACCTTCACATACATGGTTATTAAATTTTGTGTTATACAAGCCTCTTACCCCTAAACAAAGTTCCACAGTGAGAATTGAACAAACCACTACATAAGCAAGAAACAAAATACACATAAACTTCACTACTAATTTTAAAATCCAATGATCTAAAGGATAGAAAATGGTTTATATGTGTATGTATGTATAGTGTGTGTATGTGTGTATGTATGTAAATATACATTTATATATATATATTTATATATGATTCAAACTCCTCCCTGAAGACTGGGTAAATATCATGAGCTTGAAAAGCAGTGGAATGATCACATGATCAAGAAAATACAAGACTGAGAGGTAGTAATCTTTGACTAATGAACTGATTTTAGTGACCCTCATCAAGATGCCACATGAAAGAGAATCAGTGTCATGTTACTTTTTTTTTTTTTTTTTTTTTTTTTGGTAGAGACAAGAGTCTCATTTTATCGCCCTCGGTAGAGTGCCATGGTGTCACACAGCTCACAGCAACCACCAACTCCTGGGGTTAGGCGGTTCTCTTGCCTCAGCCTCCCGAGTAGTTGGGATTACAGGCACCCGCCACAACACCTGGCTATTTTTTTGTTGCAGTTTGTCCAGGGCTGGGTTTGAACACGCCACCCTCAGTATATGGGGCTGGTGCCCTACCCACTTAGCCACAGGCACCATCCATGTAAGTTTTTATTATTTCTTTAAAATAATATTAGTTAGATCTATCTGGAAGTTAAGTATGTTTTTGCTTAAACACTCTGTTTCATCTCCTACCTTACAAATGAACTATTCTGTGTTGATAAATCTTATTTCTACACCTAGGGCAATAATAACTCTCTGAAATGGAGGTATTCTTGACTCCTCAAACTGTTGATGATGTAAGGGAGAGGAAACCATTCAAATCCTAAGACCAACCCTTAATAAGTAGAGCCAGAATAAAACCTCATTGAGATTCCCCAAGGTCCCATTACAATATTATAACATACCAAACTTGTTACAGCTGAAATTTAGAAATATGGTCATGCGTTTAACAAATATTTTATATGTATATACACAAACATATAAACATACATATGTTACAAGTGGTGTGTATATGCATACATATCTATGTTTATATGTTACATATATTATATGTTACATATATATGTTACATATATGTTATATATATTATATATATTATTATCTGCCAGGCACTATTATAACCACAGTAAACAAAACAAACAATAAACCATTGCTCATGTAGAACTTGCATTCTAGTGCATATGTTTCCAGAGGGAGAGTTGATAGTTCATAAACAATCAAATAGCTAAAATACATAATGTAAATAATGGTAAATATTGTTGGGACAAAATGAAACAGTGAAAGGATATAGGAAGTATTTGAGGCATGGTATAGAATCAGCCAAGTTTAATTTTATGAAGGCATTTTAATCAGGTTATTAAGACAGGCCTTGTATATTGAAAAGGCAATATTTATTTAAAAAGTGAAGCTGTAGGAGTGAGACATGAGAATATCAAAAAGGAGCATATTCCATATATGGCCCTGAAATGTAGTTTGTCTGTTACATTGCAGGTATAATAAAAAGTATGGGGCTTCTAACAAAGTGATGAGAGAGAGTAATAGAAAGATGAAGTCAGTGGTAGTGGCCCCACTGACTGAAATTAATTGTATCTATTCAGGTTCAGCTTCAATAACAGACAAAAATTAATCAGAAACATGTAATTTTGACAATGCAGTTGCCAATTACCTGCAAAATAAGAATAGTAATTTCAGCTTTTCATCTCATTTATATCCAATGTTACAGTGAGCTGCATGAGAGGATCATCTTCAGTCATATTTCTTCTAGATCCTTTCAGAGCTAGTTTTTTCTATATGTGACCAGTAACTAGCTTCTCCATCTATTCCCATATTGAGTCTACCAGTGTGAGCTAAGATAAACTATTTCCCTGAAAATTTTACTAACATATGTATTTCTAGATCATAGAAATAGATTAAGTGTACAGAAACACAAAATATTTTGCTTATCATCTAGATTGGAAAGTAATAAAATATCTTTATTTTCAAATGGCTTGATTTTTGTGGGTGACATATCAGGGATAGAAACTAGTTTAGACTAACATCCTTGGGAGTTCAGACAGTATGCTTAGTAGCTAAAAGGTTAGCATCTGAGTAGGCAGATGTAAGTATACATTGGGATGGATAGGGTAAGTTAGGAAAAGTTACAGACTACTTTCAAAGCATTGTATTCATTCTTATTTTTGTTTTATGATTTTGTGACTATATGACATTTATTTTCTTCTTTTTCCCATTACTTCCTTGTTCTTTACCCCCAGGGTTCTTTCTTTCTATAATTAACATTGCTCAATAAAAAGACTCCCGAGGTTTTTGTGGGAGGCTGCATTTTCTTTTCATTCTTTTTGCATGTGAAATTGCTTACCTCTCTGAGGCTCATTGGTAATTGCATTGCTAATAAATGAGTGTAAGCATCTTTTTTCCATATTGCTCCCTCATCAGTCTATCCACCAAAGTGGATGTATGAAAAATACTGTGAAATACACACAAATTAAAAAAACTATAATAATTAAAGTGTTGAGGTAAGTTTCAGGGCACCAGATCAGTGTACCAAGTGTAGTCCTACACAGTTGGAAAGAACAATCTAGAAGTAAAAGTAAAATACAAACAATTCCATTTAAAACAGTATCAAAACAAAATATCTAGGACTATTTTGCTTGTTTAAGTAAAAAATGCAACGCTTAACAGTCTTTGAGGAAATTAACGATAAATGGATAAAGGCTGTGACATTTAATGTTTACAGATTAATAGACTTAATAATATCTAGACCTTATGACTTTCACCTGTTATCCTAAAAATTTCGGAGGCCAAGGAAGGTAGATTGCTTAAGCTTAGGAGTTCAAGACCAACATGATACAGAGTGAGACAGATTTAAAAATAGAAAATCTAGCTGGGCCTTGTGGAACACATCTGCAGTCTTAGCTACTCAAGAGGTTGAGGCAAAAGGATAGCTTGAGACCAAGAGTTTTAGGTTACTTTGAGCTATGATGCCACAGCACTCTACCCAAAGTGAGACTCTTTCTCAAAAAAGACTTCATAATATTAATATGGCAACAATACTTCAAATTGACTCACAGAAGCAACATAATCCATTTCATCATACAAAATTAATAACTCCAAATGGACCACAGGCTAAAATGTAAATAATAAAAATAAAAATCTTAGAGGAAAATCTAAAATTGTGAAGATTTACTTTTATGTTTTCTTTTGAGTTTTATGCTTTTAGTCCTCACATGTATATCCATGATACACTTAGAGTTAATTTTACCTACTGTGTGAGGTTGCATCTCAATGAACCTCATTGTTTTTAACCTGTGCCTTCCTAGTTGTCCTAACACCATTTGTTGAAAAGACTATTCTTTTCTTTTTTTTTTTAATTAAAATTTTATTTTCTTAGCTAAGATACACCATAGATGTGCCCACTCATTACCCTCCCTCCACCCAAACCTCTCCCCTCCCTTCCCCTTCCTTGGCCCTTTCACCATAGTCTTATGGTATAGTTGGGTTATAGCCTTCATGTGAAAGCTATAATTTAGCTTCTTAGTAGGGCTGAGTACATTGGATACTTTTTCTTCCATTCCTGAGATACTTTGCTAAAAATAATATGTTCCTCTATCCATGTAAACATGAAAGAGG
>CAUYPK010050405.1:0-33581 GCA_963574355.1 Loris lydekkerianus | reverse complement strand
GTTGAATTCTTGAGATAACTTTTGGAATTCTAATTTGATCTTATTTGCTATCCAGATCCTGAATTCAATTTCTGCCATCTCAGCTATTTGTTTGTGCATGGGGTCTTGTGCTGTTTCTGCCCCATTGATCCTTGGGGGAGTTGATCTACTCTGATTATTGATATTGCCAGAGTTTTTCTTTTGATTTGCCTCATGATTGTTTTTCACCATTGCCTCTGGCCGTCCTCAGAGTTGGGGAGGTATCTCTCCAAGATTAGACCCCGGCGGGATCACTCTATTGCTGCTGGATCTTTTTATGGAGTGACCCTGTGTAGTTCCTCTGGGGCTGCTCAAGCTACAGAGTTCTGGTTGTGGAAGCAGGTCTGGTGTGTGACACACCCGGATCCAGCAACAGGGCTGGGGGTGGTGCTCAAGGTTCTGGGAGTGCCTGGCACCCAGTGACTTTGGCACAGAGAGCCCAAGGTTCCAGCAGTGTCTGGCCAGGAGAAGGGCTCTGTGCAGAGGGAGGGAGGGCTGCAGAGGGCACGCAGCTACCAGAGTCCCTGGCCAGATGAACAGGCTAGTGTAGAGGCTGGGAGGACACAGGAGGGAGGATGCAGGGTTGTGTGTCTCCCACAGTTCCTAGTCAGGGAATGAGGAGGCCTGGTTGGTGCGGTTCAACGGTTGGGGCTCACTATCTTCAGGAGGTCTGGGCGGTGCCAAGCCCAGGAGTTTGAGGTTGCTATGAGCTGTGACATCATGGCACTCTACCCAGGCAACAGCCCAAGGCTCCAATGTGCCAAAACCATCTCACTCTGCCCTTAAGGATTAAGGCTGTAAGGCAGCTCAGTCCCCGCCTTTAGGTTTCTCTGTCACTAGGCTACTTTGTCCCACCCAATCCTTGCTCTGGGACCCTGAGGGCGGAACTTGCCAGGGCAGTTCTTTCACAATGGCTTCCTGTGCCCAGCTCAGTGGCTCAGTCTGGGGCCCCAGACAATGCCCAAAGTTCTCCACACTCCTGCTCAAGCTCTCCCCAAGGCAGCTGAACTGAGTGCCAAGTCCAAGAACAGCAAAACAGTTCACAGGTAAGGCCTTTCCGGTTTGCAGTCTCACTGTTGCTTGTACTCACGGTTGCCGGTGTGATTAGGTCAATTGAACACACGCATCCACTTGCCAGTTTTTCACTGTTTTTTGTCCTCCTCCTGGGGTCCAGAAGTCTCTTGCTGGCTCACTGTATCCTCAAAGGGATGATCATAGGCAGATCCCACCATCCACAGATGCCAGGATTCTTGTCTCCCCATGCTCGCTGTGCCCATTTGCAGGGAAGCTGTTACTCGGCTGCCATCTTTAATCCAGCTTCCATTGTTGGTTCTGGATCTTTTAAAACAAACAGAATATTCAAATGATTCTAAAAGTCATGGCAGTAATTAATACCTTTTGTAAAGTATGGGAATAAATACTCACGTTAAGCCTTAAAACATTTCCTTGAACAATAGGGTTTCCCTAAAGCTTTAATTCAGATGATTTATACAAATATACTGAATTTGATTGCAAAAAAAATTACAATTCCAGCTAGTCACTCTAAAAATTTTATAATTATAACCAACAATAAGGCCTATCTTATAAAATATATCAAAACATTAAGTAGATGTAAGTAGAAAATTCTATTAGGTAACATGCATTGTATTTTCATTTTACAGTGTAAACAGCTCTTAACAAATCCATGTAACACATGATACTATGAAATTTTAAGATCTTTGTATCAATTTTTACTTATATAAACTAAAGACAGAGAGTCTAATCTCAGAATCTGGCTGTATTCTAAAGTATTATAGCAGCAAACTCTTTGCTTAACGCTCACTATTAGTGTGACCTCATCATTTAATTTCCCTTGCAAATAAAAGGAGAAAATTTGCAAGAGATGAGGGTAGAGAGGTAATTAGGATCCATGTCATATAGGAAACAAACTATGGTGAGGAGACTACACTTTATATTTGCATGAATGAGAAGCCATTGAAAGGATGTAAATGAGGTTTATATGATCACAAGTATATTTTACAAAGATCAATGCAGCACCAGGGGAATGGATTATAGAATGGCAAGATTAAGTCAGGAATACCAACTTGGACATGTTTGAATACAAGACAGTGCAGTTCAGGGAGAATGGAGAGATTTAAAGGAAGAGAATACAGACCTTGGTTATAGAATTGTTTATTACATGGGCCAACTAATGAAAACAGCAAGCCAAGGATGACTCCTATAATTGGGTGACTGACCATTTGGATAAAAATGTCATACATTGCCAGGTGATTAGAAGATGAACAAAATCAGTAATGCCTTCTGTGTCTTCTTGAAAAATGTAAGAGTTGAGAATATAGTCTATTATGTAACATGTTTCTAAAATACCATCACTAATGTATGATATGCATCTCATTTACATCGTGTAAGTTATATACAAATGGATCTTTAAAATGACTTATAGAAAAGAAAACTTTTGTAATGTTATTAGTAGGTCTTATGCAATGGAATAAAACCATATTGGAACTTATAAAATTCACATTTTTTGTACATAAGGACTTATCAAGTTCACAATTGATTTTTTCCTAGCAAACAATATCATCATTCTCTATTTTCTATTTGTTCTCAATTTGTAAAGATTTAACATAGATTCAGCATAATCTCTGTTCCCTTTTCTGAAGTGTCCCACCTACTTTTAATCCCATTCAATGACTTATAACATTGAATATTTTAGTTTCAGAAATTTTTCCAGTCTTTAATTTATATCTACTCATCTCTTCATTCTGTTCCATCTTTTCCTTACATAAATATGTATACATACTTATAGCTATATTGTATATATTGTATATACATATATATCTATCCTTTATATATAGCTATAGTTATTTCAGTGTTCCCTTACTTCCTTGCACACTAATTTTATAGGATATGCTGAATAATTTAAATATTAAAGTGTTGACAGCTGTATTTTTGTCTTCTTTATATGTCAATGTACTTTATTCTTGCAGTTATTCACTTGCATAACATCTGGATCCTTTCAAAACATGTCATGTTTTATTGAAGCAGATTTCTTATAGCTTCTACACTAGAGCTAGTTCAGTCCTATTCAAAAGGTGTTACTCTATGGTCTTTGGTTAATAAACTGAGTGTTCAACAAAGCCTTCCTCTTCTGGCTGCTTTGAACTTAAATTATTCCACCTCCAAGTGAACTATGTTTTCATTTATGGCAACCCATTCTTTGCTCAGACTTAGACACTTTCCTTCAAATATTTAAAAATTAATTTCAGCAACAGAAACAAGAGGTCTCCTTTGAAGATTTATGATTCTATTTTTCTCTGCATAGCTCTCTCCTTTATGATGCTCTGATCACAAGTACTAGCTGCCTTGGACTCATCAAACACTAATTTCTATTTGCTGTTTGCTTTATTTCCTTATTTCTGCACTATAGTCCAGAAAGTGCTTTCAGAAAGCTGGGGTAATTGTATGGTTAACCTCACTTTTTCTTTTCTTCTCAGGAATTTACATCTTACCCAGCATGTTGCTCAATGTCTGTAAGCAGTTAATTCCTACATTATTTTCCACTTTTTTATTTTCCATTACGGGGCATCAAATCTAGTTGTTACTTGATCATAGGTAGAAATGCCACACCTCACTTTAATAATGCTTAGGTCCCAATTATTTGTTTGGTTTGGGATGATTCTTTATCATTTGTTCACTGATAAATGAACATGGCAGATACTTTTGTATGTTCACCAAAAATATATCAATTTTATCCTTTATCCTTGCAGTAAGAAGCAGCCACATGACTGCCTTCTTTCTGTCCAGTAGACTATGAATAGAAATGATGATGATGACTTTAGGCTTACCCCATAAAATATTTTTCCATCATCTTCTAGGCATTCCATGTCCCTGTTTGTTGAATGAATGTGGATACTTAAGACTTGCAACATGGGTGTAGGAGCCTGAAGGCTTACTGGTGAAAAATACCCACAATGGATGAATGCAATAAACTGTGTAAGTTTCTGAAATCTTAAAGTTTCAGCATGTGTCTACTTGATAGAATAAGTGAACAATGCAATGCTTTACTATTTTTAGCCAACGTAATAGAAATTATAAAGCATATCAAAATCAATATGATACCATCTGTTGTTACTATTATTCTACTACTTTTAGTAAAATTACAATAGATATTTCAATAAACATTAGCAGGCTAGACAGTATTTTCTAAACTGCAAAAAAGTATACTCCGTTATATGTTCTTCTAAACACATTAAAATGTATGCCATTTTTTGAGATCTGGAGATATCTTGTAACATTTTATATTGCTTTTGGATGGTAGGTATATTAAATAAGTAAAAATTTATTTAAAAATAGGAGCTTAAAAAGCTGGCATACATGCTTTCATCAAAATCACCATATAGTTTTCTCTGCCTAATCAAAGATATACTATCCCACTAGGGCCTCAATGGCTTCTCAGACGTAATAAGTACCCAATGTGGTTGAGAATTCCATTCTGTTGAAGAAACTATTGAAACTGTGAATCAACCCATGATGGCTTGTGAGAAGAAAGGAGTATTATTTCTTCTTTATATCTCCAGCCTTTCTCCTTGAGGTATACACATATTTTCTATTATTAGCAACTTCATAGACTTTAGAATGTCACTCAGATTCCCCATCTCAGCACTGCACTGCATGAATAAGCAGCCATAAGAGCTAGTAATCATCGGAGGTTGCATTTATAACAGCTGTGTTTAAGTCAAATCTGGGTGAAGTGGGTGTTTTTGAAGGTGGCAGTCACCTTAATGATTACATTAAACAGGTAGCATTCTCTCTTGGTTATATTCACATCATGATATGTTTCCAGATCCCATCTGATTCACTACAGTTTCTCCAACAAGTGATCAACTTGCACTTATAGTAAAAGTCCACCTACTGTTTGTGATACAGTAAAAACTGCATTTCTGAGCAAAATCATCAAAGTAATGAGTTGCTAGTGCTATAATCAATCTTGGCACTTCAATTACGAGTGGTTTCATACTTTTAGTTTAAGGGGAAAAAAAACATCATCACCAAGTATTTATGTGTCAGAAAATCTCAAAATCTGTTCATGTTGATAAGCTTGAATAATATGGATAATACATTTTTACCCCTCAAACCTTAGCAGGAAAAATAAACACTTTTCTATTGGCTAAAGATGTGGTTTTCTAACTTTGGTGACCCTGGTAAATGGCAGGAAACTGACAAGCCTTTTAGGAGTCGCTGAAATGGGAACATGTAAGGACAGGTGACAAGCAGGAATACTTCGAAGTAATTGCATAATTTTCAGAGGGTGCTTAAAAGGGACATATAAAAATAATGGGGGGATGACGATAATTGGTACCTTAAAATTTATGTAGAGCAATGAAATGTACATGTATTATGTATATATACAGGATGGCCATAAAGTTCATGTGCAATTTAAAATATGTAATTTGAACTTTATGGCCACCCTGTATTTGTAGTTGTGCATAATAATAAAGAAGAATATATGGGTTTCTTTTCAAGAGCTTAAAAACATTATCTAGTCAAAAAATGATGTGCAATTCTAGAAGCTGCCTCCCTCTCTCTCTTTCTCTAAAACTCTCTGGAATCTCAGAAAGTGGATTACTGGAAGGTCCTCTCTACCACAAAATTATGCTTTTCTTTCTTTGGGTTTAAGGGTCTTACGAATTGGTAAATCTTCATTCTCTAACAAAGATTTGACAACTTTCTGTTGGGAAGACAATTGTTTAAAAACAGACAGACAAAACAACAACGACAAAAAACAAACAAACAAACAAAAAAACAAGCAGAGCCTCTGCTCTCCTGGAAGTTGCAGGCCAATGGGTGAGATGTTGGTTTAAAGAATTCACATAAATGTGTAAAATTGCATTTATGATAAGTGCTATAAAGGGCTGATGTGTGGTCTCATGTGATAGAGAATAGGCAAATTTACCCAGATAAGGGCAATTGGGGACCAATCTCCCCAGAAATAAGTAATTTACTTAAAATCTACATAACTAGACAAAAACATTAGTAAAAAATTACATTAACTAGGTAAAGAGTAGTGCAAAAGTGTTGTAAGCTCAGGGAACATATATGTGCAGTTTATTTTATTGAATTGGTAATTAATTTCCTTACTGTGACTTGAAAGCTCTCTATATAAAGATCAACACCTCTATAGCTCTCATTTTTACAGGGCTTAAACAAAACTTAATAGGGAAAACAAAACAGAAATGAAACCTCACTGGAAAGCACATTGTTATTTAAAGCCAATATTGTTTGTTTTAAGGATAAAGGTAAATGTCGTAAAGTAGTTTTTCCTCTAGCAATAGTGCATTTCATTTTTTACATCCATTTGATTTAAATTTCCCTTTTGATGACAATATGAGGATAACATAGTTCTACAACGTTAGCAAACAGAATGAAAATTGACAAACTTTTCCTTTTTGAACATATATACATGTATCAATGATCAACAGGATTCTATAGGATTCTCTGATGGAATTTGAATTGGAGCATTTCATTTGCTGACAGGATTGTGTTCGGAAAATTTCAGGTCATTAAAACTCAGAGATGTAGCAAAGGAAGAGAAATCCATAAATCAACTTCTAAGGCACCTAAAATTAATGTACCTTTGCATAATTTAAACGTCACTCTCATATGACAGTTTAATAATAGAGAAATCAACAGGGTTTGTTTCTAAGGAAGTTCTTAGAAACTATGACACAGGAAAAGCCAATTATTGGTTGTCATCAATGTTTCCTTGACAAATGGCAGATTGGTGAAGTAGCCACCTTAGGCATCATGTGAGGTGTTTGATTGGATGACCTTGAATATTGTCAAATTATTCTACCAGTTGAACATTTTCCTTTTCTCCTCCAAAAAAGTGAAACATATGCCTGAATTTCATTCAAATAGCTCTAAGACTTTTGCCATTAAGCAGGAAAAAAAACAAACAAAAAAAAAAAAACCCAGGATTGCCAAATTTTTAATTGGTGACTTTTAAGCCTATGGGTAAGAATTATTTGAGAATTTCTGGCAGCATTTTTTATATCAGCTGATACCCACAGGTTAAAATGACAGAAGAATTTTATGTCCAAGAGTAAAATACCAGATCTGTTGCCAAGATCACAGATGGCATACACTCTTCTTACAGTCAAAACTTTATTTGGCAATGAAACTATTCATTACTTTAAAAATTTCGATTGCTATTGCAGTTTCCAAAAAGTTCACAAAAAAAAGAGGATTTTTGTTGCTGTTGGTATGTTATAATAGAAAATAAATTTAAAAAGTTCATTGCATTAAGTAAAATCAATGGGGATTTTTGTGGTGGTGTTGGATGGTGAGAAAAGGTGGTATCATTGCAATTCCTCCATGCCCTGCATCAAAATCTCAAGATGTCAGCAGACCTATAATGGATGTCATCAGTTATTGGAGGTTGGCTTCAATTTTCTTCCTCTGCTCTAAGCCACAAACTAGATTAATTCATATACCTTAGTCTACCAAGGTCCCACCTGTCATAGGTCCCTCTGTGACAGAGCAATAAGCCCTACAATGTAATTCAAGTCAAAAATTTTCTACTGGGGCAAACCAAGGTGCTGTTATATTTTTGGCAATTCCAGACTGAGACTTCATCTCTTTCAAAATGATTCACAATATCGAATGTATTTCTCAGGATAGGAAAAGTTAAAGTGTTCCTTCAGATTTTATTACTTCAGGCTTCCATTTCTAGGGAACTTGATGTAGAATAAACTCCAGTTCTTGTGTGTTCCTTTACATTTAGAAAACAAAGTAAAAACAAGTCACATGCAATTTATCATGCTTTGTATTCTGTCAGTTTTTACCTTAACCAAGACCCAAAACAAAAACAAAAGAGAGCAGAGACTATTATCTTCACTTAAAAGTAAGAAAACAGAGGCTTCATCACCCAAAAGCCTTAAGGGCTTCTAATGCTAACGTTGTTATTTACTTTCAGAAAAATGAATATATTATGATTTACAAATGAATTTCCATTTTTCCCTTTATCATAATTTCACATAAAATAAATCATTCATTGTTCCTAAATGATGTTCTATTCCTTATAGCATCAAATATTTCAAACTCAATTTCCTTTGTATCCCAAACCTCTTTATATAAATTTATAAATGTTTTTTGACTAAATTAGAAAAACGTTTATCAAAAAATCCCAAATAATTCAATTCACAAAAACTTCACTTGTGCTTAATAAACCAAACCAATTTTTAAAAAAACATTTATCAGAACAAAGAAACAACTATAATTTCTAAGTTTCCAATAAGCCAAGTTACGTATATAATCTTTTGGAAAATTGAATTTTATTATCCTATGAATCATGACTAGCTCCTATTGTTCATTATCTTCGTCTTCTAATCACTATATGAGTGTGTATGTGTACATACTTATGTTTCAATATATCTTCTCAATTATGTGGCAGATATCCTTATATTCATTTTATAGACAATGGAAGCCTATAGCAATTATGTAAGAATACATAGGTGGTTATTTTACAGAGGTAAATGAGTGGGTATTTGAATCTAGCTAAGAGTAATTCAAAAAAAGAAATCTTAAACATAATGCTATGCTGTACCTTTGGTCCATGAGAAATACACCTATTTAAATTTGTTTACCTTGCTACTATAGAAAGTATAGTCTATTGATCATTTAATTACCACTATCTTCAAATATTAATAACTTGATGGTATCTGATTTTCAATAAACTTAAAATTAAAAATTATTTTCCATGCTTTAGAAGTTGTCCTAGATATTGCTAACCCGTAAGTTGTTTCTTTTCAGTTCCTTTTGCTTTAAAGTTTGTTGGTCTGTTTGCTCTACAGGAAACCATTTAAAAATCATTACCTGCTTTCCTATAGTCAAAAGATTCCTACAGTCAATGATAAACATGACAAGCATGTTCCCCCTTCATGGAGTTTATCATCCAGATATGAAAAAGTACAAATATAATACAACCTCTGTAAGTTGACCACCCAAGGGACTATAACAAACTGGTCAACATACAGAGGTAGTCAGCATAAAGAACTAGGTCTATTGTACTGATATGTACATGTGGGGCATGTCTGGTCTATGAAAATTAGGTCAACTTAAGAGGTGTTCAATGTTAGAAGGTGGTCAAATAATTTCTACTGTATATTAAATTAGTATTTTTTAAAATGATGTTTTCATCTCATAAAATATAAAATATTATCATAAAATTAAATATGTTAAGATTTCTTTAGATTTTACTATAACTACTGTACTTAATATTCTATAATTTTCAAATAAAAAATAAAACAAATTTTTTCTCTAATAGCTAATTACAATTGATAACCAAGCAGAGGAGAGGTTAGAACCTGCTTATCATGTTTATCATTGTCTGCAAGGCTGCACCAATATACTCAACTATATTTGCTAGAATAATCTGAATTCAATTCTCTCTTTGTAGTCCTTTGATCATAGCATGAACTATTTAGGACACAGATTATATCTAAGTTACTATTTAAATCAGTAAACTAGTCAGTCAAACTACTACTCAATTCATAATCTGGAAGGGTTCATGTGACTTGCAAAGAAAACCAACTTATCAAAGTACTGTTTCTTATACATTAAAGGGAAGAATCCAGGGGCTGAAGATAGAGAAATTATGGAGATGTTGGTCACAGGGTACAAATTTACAGTTCTACAGAACTAATGTGTAGCATGGTAACCAGTTAATGTGTTATACATTTGAAATTTGACAAGGAAGTGGGTCATAAGTATTCTCATCACAAAAAAGTAACTATGTGAAATGACAAATGTTTTACTTAATCTATTGTGGTAATCATTTTACAGTGTATACATATATCAAAACTTCATTGCACATTTTGAATGTATGCAATGTTTCTTTGTCGATTGTACTACAATAAAGTTTAAAGTGTGTCTTATTTTTGTCATTCTTTTGTTTTAAAAGATAAATGCGTTGATTCTAATGTCTCAAAATTAGAAACTAGAAAAGGGACAAGGAAATTAAGCTTAAAGAATCTCTTCTCTCATGTGGGCCTGTAGATGTTCATCAACTCATTTCAGTTAGTATTGAGTACATGGAATGCTTGCTTTTCCTTTCTTGAGAATATAACGTAACCTAATCATATGTAATCTTATATTAATATGAAATTTTTAAAAATTATAATAAACTCTAGAAGAAAAAAAAAAAACACCTATTCTCCCCTTTGCTATACTCATGCCTGATATTTTCAGCCTCCTCTTTCATCTCAAGTATGACCTTAGAAAATCCATGTCAGATGTACCCTTGTAAGATGCAACTCAGGTGTAATCCCATGTGAAACTTAGTAAATGTAGAATATAATTGTCTTAATACAATAACTAAGAAAATGCCAGGAAGGCTATGTTAACCAGTGTGATGAAAATGTGTCAAAACTGTTTATAAAACCAGTGTATGGTGTCCCATGATCGCATTAATGTACACAGATATGATTTAATATTAATTAAAAAAAAACAGAACACTGATGATCTAGGGCTGGGAGGGATGATGGCTAATGGATACAGGCTTTTCAGGGAGGTGATGAAAACGTTCTAAAATTAGATTGTGGTGCTGGTTGTAAAACTCTCAACATACTAAAAAACCATGAAATGTACCTTTTTTTAAATAGATGAATTAGATGATATTATATCTCAGTAAAGCTACTAAAATTAGTTGAAAATTGAGGGGCAAAATAAATTCTCCATATATTGTCATCTTTAAAAGTTAAGGAAGTAATACTAAGTCAAAAACAAACATTGGGTGTTTGTTTCCCCAGCTAATTATAAATCATTTCACATTAGGAAATTCAACAGCACCTGGAGGAGAAAAGCTGGTTTACCATGGCTGCAATGGCTCGCCCAACTTGGTGAGAATTATGCTGGAGAACTCTTGAGTTTCATCTATCCCTTTCTGCAGAATGGAAATTATAACAGGTACTTGTGCACTGTGACCCACAGAGGTATAAAAGTCAAGGCAAAACTGAATACTTAAGAAGGTCTGATCACGACATCACCAAAGGCAGGAGGGGGTAAAGCCAACTGGAGGCACTGCGACTCTACAGCTATGCAAACAGCAAATCAGACCCATGCCAGGAGACACGGACAGAGCAAATCAAGCGTGGTTAAACTGCAGCGCCAGCGTCGTTCTTCTCTTCTGACACCTTCAATGGCTCCTTATTACCCCTTAGATCCCAGAGTCCTCTGCCCAGTCCTACAACTCCTTGTCAGTTCCCACCTTTTACCAACAGACCCTCCCTCACGCTGCCCCACTTAGTTCCAGCTCCAGGTTAGTGGAGATTTTCCCCTCTAGCTGTTGAAATCCTACCTTCACGTCCCTCTTTGAGTTTCAAC
This sequence comes from Loris lydekkerianus, assembly GCA_963574355.1. NCBI lineage: Eukaryota > Metazoa > Chordata > Mammalia > Primates > Lorisidae > Loris > Loris lydekkerianus. The sequence goes on along the minus strand of CAUYPK010050405.1, from coordinate 22,181 downwards.
TCCTTGGCCACTCAGTCCTGACTCTCCTCTTGTGTAAGCACATCCCACCAGTCCCTACTGGCCCTGGGGTCAAAAATTGTTTCCATCATTAACTCTTGGGAAGATCCCACACAGCAAGGACCCAGCTCAGCAGTAATCACGTCATTTAGAAATGTAGACTCAGTCATTCAATCACTGACGTTTAGTCCCAATTACACTATGCAAAGACAGTGTGAAAATAAGCCTGCTCTTCTAATTCATTAAGTAATCTGGAAATTATCTTTACTTGTGACTTTTTAGATAATATCTACATTAAGAGGTTTTCACTGAGGTATATATCTAATGAGTGCCGTTTAGTTTACTATTATAGTCAGGATCCCCAAAGCTTTGATTTGTTGATTTTTTTTTTTTTTAAGAGACAGGGTCTCTCTCTGCGTCCACGAAGTGGTGTAATCATAGCTCACTGTAACTTTGAACTCCTGGTCTCAAGAGATCCTTCTGCTCAGCCTCTTAAGTAGCCAGGACTACAGGCACAGACTACCATGCCTGGCTCATTTTTTATTTTTTGTAGAGAGGGGGGTCTCACTTACCACAGCCTCCCAAAGTGCTGAGATTATGGGCATGAGCCACCATACCTGCCACCAAACTTTTGATTTATTAAAATGCTTTTGAAATGGATCTGGATTTATAGGGACTTAATCCATTTAAAACTCACATTCATTCATCCATGCATTCATTCAATAGCTACCTCTTAGCACTTACTAGGTGTCAGGAACTTCATCAAAGACGCCTCAGCCTATTTTAGAAGGTGAAATTCAGAAGGTCTTTGTTGTATGTTTGTCTTAAAAATATTTCCTCTGTATATGTCAGGGATGTAACTGAAAACAACTACACAAGCGGCATACCCATAACTGAGGCCCACTGGCCACGAAACCACCATTTACCTTCTCCTTTGATTAAACATTATTCCCAGGTACCCAAATCTCAAGCCAGAATCACAAGTTCTATACCCAAAACCAGGGCAAATCCAGCTCTGTTCTTCTCACCCACCTCCGCCCACCAGAAAAATAGCATGTCTGAACCCTAGCAAACCATTTCTAAATGACACACAGCTCTACCCTACACTTACCATCTTCTCAACTGCCAAGAAGAGAATGGGTCCTTCTCTCAGACCAGTTTCATGCAATTAGAACTGCCCTAAGTACTCATGCATGCCAATTACAGGCTTTATTTACAAAGCGCCCTGAATGTAGACATGGTTTAGACACCCCCTAACATCTATCCTCGGCCTGAGTTTTACCATACTTATGTCCCTTCTGCATGTATCTACCCTTAAAAAAAATTCCTTGGCCTGGTATTCTACAACCTTCTGACTTTACAACAATGTGCTCTTGGTTTAGGACAAGTCATTAAAGAGATAAAAATACTGATCACCGAGAAATGGTATCATTCTCATATAAAGGCACAAACTGACCAGGCAAGTCGTAAAATATTTAATTGATAAAATCCTAAAACTGGTTAAAGTGGGGTAGGGAGGGTTAATTTCTACATTTAAGTTTCTTTTCTTTTAAACATAAAAAAATTGCTTACTCAAGCTAGGATGTAGTTACCTTCTCAAAGTCTCAGCCCCCAAAATGGGACATAAAGATGAGAAATTTAAAAAAAAAAAAAAGGAAAAAATAATCCAAACCATAAACCTTCTATTCAAGTTTGACTTTCAAGTACGTCATCTCATCACCTTTGAATGTGTGTATATATGCGATATTCTGAGAATTCACTCCAAACAAACCATATTTTAGCAACTAAGCTTAAAAGGAAGCTGAAGCTTTAGCTAAGCTTAACAATTTGTCTTAGCTCAGGCTAGAAATAATCTATTTTTAGACTAAGATAAAATTTACACTATCTCAAACCTTGTTAGTAAACATATGGATTTGTCTGGGTGTTTCAGGGTGCCCCCGTCTTGCACCCAGAGTCAATAAAGGGAATCTAAAGACGAACAAAGGGGAGACCTTGGTGAAGAAAACGCTGCTACATCAAAGAGTTCAGTTTTATCTGGAGCAACTGAGAAATGGCTCCATTTTCTAAAAACTTTCAAAACTGTCAGGTATTACACACCAAAGGGACAAACTGTAAATCTAGCTTCCTTTATTCAATTCTACCAATGACATAGAGTTTGTGTAGCTCTGGTGTAGCTCCCTTGTACAGATATTTATTCTCTGTGCACTTTGACCTGTTGCTTCCAGCAGCTACTTGAATCATTCTTATTGCTCTGTAAACAGGAAAAAATTGCTAAGATAGAGAAATAAAGAAGACACACAGCTGCAGCACTTCATGCCTTGCCTCACACTCCATAAATATCAGTTAATTGATTGGAGTTGGAACCAAACAAAATGAAGGATTCCGAATTTGTTCAAATCTAGCCAAGTGCTATACCACTACTCTTACTGGACGCTACCTGGATTCCATGGGCTCCCCAGGGTTCTAATCCCTAAGAAAGAAGGCAAAACTAAGTCAGCATAACTGAAGACTCTGCATCATACGTTCCTTCATCATTCATTCATCCAAGTGTGTGGGAATCTCTTACATGTCAGGTACCACGCTGGGCGCCAAGAATACAATGGGTGAAAAGCTATTCAAAGACCCCCTCCTTCCAGAGCATGGTCTAGTGAGGGGCACCACCAAGTGCCATGGAAATAAACTGTAGAAGAAGTGCTTCCAAGGAGAGTGAAGTGGAGTTATCCAAGTGTAGACTGGGTAAGTGGGAAGATGGATCATAAAGACTTTTGCTTTGACCTGAGGGTTACTAGGCTTAAAGTCAGGGAAGAAGAAAAGGAAAGAAGAGGGAAGACAGTTCCCTGCAGAAATAGCAGCTTATGCAAAAGCCATGGAAGGAGGAAGCTGGGCCATGAGCAAAGCCACAAAGCAGCCTGTGCTACTGAAGATAGAAGGTCGGGCAATACGAAGTGAGAGGACGGTGCAGGAGCAAAAGTGGGCACGGAGACCTGCAGCTTTGGTTAAGGGGTTTATCTTAACATAATGAAGAAGAAAAATAAAACCAAAAGATTTGCTGTGGCCTGCGACAAAGTGGACTGGATCCTAAAGTACACAACCTGGACCTGAGTCCCAAGTGCAAGTCCAACCAATCTCCATGCCAGCAGTGTGTCCACTAAAGACAACAATACCTACCTCAGAGCAGGTCTGTGAGGATGAATGAGATAAAGTATGTGAAACTGCTTTGTAAAGATAAAGTGTTCAGGAAATTAATAGCATTATAAGATTACAGATTTTTTTTAAACTAAATGCTGGAACATAAACCATGATCTGCTTAAAACCTGTTTTGTTCCCTTTAAAATAGAAGATAAATTAAAAAACATATGCCCAAACCATTTTAAAAGAGTACCCTAATACTTGAACTTCACTGAAGGAAATATATTCATTAAAATTTAGAAGTCAACTTGCATTGTAACTTTATAGACGGCAGGCTTCTCAGGCACGTGCATGTTTCAACACACCAGCATCTTATATTCTAAGTAATCACCATGTAAACTTACTGAGAGAAAACAAATATCCTTGGTATAAATCTAGACTTGTCTATCAATTACCTTATTATATAGAGAGCTTAAAGAGCTAAACCAGACAGATTATGAACCTTTATATAAAATTCGGGCAGCACCTATGGCTCAGTGAGTAGGGCGCCAGCCCCATATACCGAGGGTAGCCGGTTCGAACTCAGCCCTGGCCAAATTGCAACAAAAAAACAGCCAGGCATTCTGGTGGGCACCTATAGTCCCAGCTACCAGGGAGGCTGAGGCAACAGAATCACCTAAGTCCAAGAGCTGAAGGTTGCTGTGAGCTGTGGCACTCTACTGAGGCCAACAAAGTGAGACTCTGTCTCTAAAAAAAAAAAAAAAAAAAAAAGAAATCTTTATATAAAATTAAACATAAATAAATTGAAGTGGCTCTCATAGTCTAAAGGCAATATTCTGAAGTCACATAATAAAGCATAAAGAAAAGAATAATACTTATGGTTCTTCAAGAGAGATCAATGACTCTGCTGTATACTTAACTATTGGTATATGCAGCTCTTGTTGCCAAAAAATAGCAAAAAAGAAAAAAAAATGTTCTCACTGAATGGGCACAAGGTAGGGGTATATGGCACACCTTTTGGGTACAGGACACAGCTACAGAGAGACTCTACCTCACAAATTCAAATACTGTGATTGGGTTGTTTGTACCTTCAGATTCACTTGAAATTAAAAATAAAGAAAAGAAAATATAAAGCCACAAAAGTGCTCTAAAACCTGTTAGTGTAAGTTTAGCTTATCTGTACAACTTCCCAACACCCTTATCTTTTCTTAAAAGGAAGATATTAAAGCAATCAAACTTAGTAAACCAAAAAACATAAAATAAAATTCATTTTAAAAGTATAACTTCTAGGTCATTTATAGTTACAATATGCTACAGGAATCTTTAGAAACTATTTTTAAAATAAAATATTAAAATCCATTCTCATTAAGATAAAAAAATGCATTCTCGTATACAGCCCGGATGGATGGAATACATGTTTATAGATCACCTATCAAAATTGAATGCCTGCTAGTAATATTTTCTGAAATTAGTACTAACAGAAATATTGCAGGAGTTGAGTCTATTTTAAAGGTTATGCCTCACAAACACATTTCTATTTCAAATATTTATCAGATGAAATGTTATGTCTTTCAGTAATTTCTCCCTCAATGTAAAGAGGCATTTTGTAAAATAAGTGTCAGAATTTTTCGTCATTTTTAAAATTTGAAATTTGCATTACATATAATAGCACACCTAAAACTACTTTCTTTTCATCAGTCTGATTATAAAACAGCTACTCAGGAATTCCTGAAATACCTACAATTCTTTTTTATTCAATACCAGAAAACTCTGAGAAGCTTAATGAATTGGGGAAACATTACTCTCTATCAAGATGCTTTAAGACACCAGAAGAATTTCATCAGTCTCCAAACTTGGGCCAGTGTGTGTGTGTTTGTGTGTGTGTGTGTGTGTGTATATGTGTGTGGAGGAGGGAAGTACTTAACACAGTACAGAAAAAGTTAACTAAATACACTAAATGGTGGTGAAGAATTCCTTCAAAAAGAATAACATAACTGAGAAACATAGTGAGTCTTCAAAACAGTAAAAATTACATTTTAATTTTTTTTTACCTCTTTCAATGCCTTTTATCAGAATATTACTGGCATACAAATGTTTTAGTTGCATGAATCACTTTGGTGTAATTTGAGTCAAAGTTATAAAAGTGTGCCCACCACCCAGATAGTGTGCATTGTGCTCATTAGGTGTGAATTTACCCCTCCCTTTCCGCCCCCGCCCACCTGCTTGCTTTCCATTGAGTTTGACTACCAAATGTGCACTTGGGCACTGATCAATTAGTTCCAATTTAATAATGAGTACATGTGGTGTTTGTTTTTCCATTCTTGCAATACTTTGCTTACAAAAATGATCTCCAGTTCCATCCAGATTGTTACAAAAGGTTATCAGTTCACTGGGGGCGGTGGCTCATGCCTGTAATCCCAGCACTTGGGAGGTCCAGGCGGGTGGATTGCCTGAGTTCACAGGTTCAATACCAGACTGAGCAAGAACGAGACCTTGTCTCTAAAAATAGCTAGGTATTGTGGCGGGTGCCTATAGTCCCAGCTACTTGGGAGGCTAAGGCAAGAGAAATACTTGAGCCCAAGAGTTTGAGGCTCCTGTGAGCTATGATGCCACTGCACTCTACCAAGGGTGACAAAGTGAGACTTTGTCTCAAAAAAAAGTTATCAGTTCATTTTTTATGGCTGAATAGTATTCCATGGTTTATATGTACCACATTTTATTAATCCACTTCCGTATTGAAGAACACTTGGGTTGCTCCCACATCTCTGCAATCGTGAACTGTGTCTTTTTGATAAAGTGACTCTCTTTCCCTTTTGATTGCTATATCAAATGGTAGGTGTAATTTAAGTTCTTTAAGGTATCTCCATATGACTTTTCATAGAGGCTGTACTAGTTTGTAGTCCCACCAACAGCATGTGAGTGTTCCTTTCTCTCCATATCCACAGCAGCCTCTGTTACTGGGGACATTTTGATAAGTGTCACACCTCATTGGGGTTTTGATTTGCATTTCCCTGATGATTAGAGACACTGCACATTTTTTCACATGTTTATTGGCCATGTCTATCTTTTTTTGAAAAGCTTCTGTTCATGTCTTTTGCTCACATTTTCAGGAGTTGTCTGATTTTTGTTTTGCTGATTTTGAGTTCTCTATAGATTTCTGGTTATCATCCCTTTATCAGATGTTTAGCATGCAAATATTTTCTTCCATTCTGTAGGCTATTAACTTCATTGTTTCCTGGGCTGTGTAGAAGCTTTTAAATTCAATTAGGTCCTATTTGTAAACATTTGTTGTTGTGATTGCCTTTAGGGTCTTCATTATAAATTCTTTGCCTAGACCAGCAGTTTCAACAATGAAAATACATTGTGGCATTAGGAAGGTTGAGAACCACTGGCCTAGACCAATGTCTATAGTTTTTCCAACATTTTCTTCTAAAATTCTTATAGTTTGTGTCTTATTTAAGTCTGTTGTCCACCATGACTTACTGTTTTGTGAGTGGTGAAGTGCGGATCCTGTTTCTGTGTTCGACATGTGGCTATCCGATTTTCCCAGCACCATTTACGAAATAGGGATTCTTTTCCCCAGTGTATATTATTATCTGTCTGCTTTATCAAAGATCGGATGGCAATGGAGGATGGTTTTATATCTGAGTTTTCTATCACGATCCACTGGCCTATGTCTCTGCTCTTATACCAGCACCATGTTGTTTTAGTTACTCTATCCCAGTGGTTCTCAACCTTCCTAATGCTGCAACTCTTTAATACAGTTCCTCATGTTGTGGTAACCCCCCAACCATAAAATTATTTTTGTTGCTTCGTCATAACTGTAATTTTGCTACTGTTATATGAATCGTGATGTGAGTATCTTAGAGATTTAATTACCCCAAAGGGGTCGCAACCCATAGTTGAGAACCACTGCTCTATCCTTTTAATATTTTAAATATATGCTATAAGTCAGTGACAAAAATCTCAAACCTCCTTTGTCCCCTACAGTTCTGAATACAAAGGTAACCTGAAAGTTGATCTATTTAAAAATTTTATTGAAAGTAAAATTTAGGATTCTACAATGGTACTGAATCAGAGCAAATTCACATCACACATCAAATGTATTGAATGGATAAATATTTTTGAAAGGCAAAGCGTAAACTGATTTTATGTTAAAAGACCATGGCTTGCATCCTGATAAAATTCTTTTTCTTTAGAGGTTGAACAGAATTCAGCCAAATACACAGTAACCACACCCACCATTTACTTCTCTCTCCACTTTGAAACCCGCAATTGCTAAGATCAATAACATAGGATACAACTCAAAAACTTTAATATATCAAAACAAAGAAGGTAAAGAAGTCCCTCAGGGTCTGTGGATAGAAAATAGTTCCAAGATGAAGCTCAGAGCAAAAACAAGCTATGGTTTTATATTGAATAGTAGAACCGTATTTCATTCCTTATTTCACCTGGAGGCTGAGATGTTAACTCAAACGAGATCTGGCTAAAGTAGGGGTTCTGGCCAAGCCTAGTGAGTGATGAGCAAACTCCAATCAGAGGCAAGACAAATACACACCACTGCGTTGCTGCTTCTGTGGCAGAACGATGTGATTTATTTGCCCAAATCTGGAGATGTTCAAGTTCAAGTGTCCAGGGAGGCAGCGTGAACTGGCACCTCCCCTGCCAATCAAGTCCCTGATTTACAGTAGACATAACCTGCCCCCAGGAGCTGACAGGCTGGTCTTGTTTAAGGAAAAGGAAGGAGGAAGAGAAGGAAAGATTAAAGAAAGATGGAGAGTATCTGAGAAAAATCTATTCCAAGAAACAGGAAATGGGCACAAGAGGACTGTGCACGCACCCAAGTTCTCGGGAAAGCAGAGGAAGTCTCAGGATACTGAGGTCTGCCAAACATAGTAAGGTCTCTTTTTTGGTTTAACTCCTCCACAGACTCAGAAAACGACCTGCCTGTTCTCACGAATGATTAACTTCATTCACCTGAAAAGCCCATTATAACCCAGCAGTGACCACCTTGAAACCAGCTTGCAACTGGTGAAGAGAAGCACAAGCAGTTAGCAGCAGGACTGTGGAGCAAGGTGGCTTATTCCGGGTCCCACATGCCTGATGACCTGGGGCAAAGTTCCTGAACTACTCTGTGGTCTGTGCTTTCCCGGCCTGTAAGCTCAGGCTAGTGGCAGTACACTTGCCTCACAGGCTTGCCATGGGGACTCCGTGTCTTCCAATACAGAGAAAGCTGACGACAGGTGCTTGGGAAATAGAAGAGACAGTATATGGGTGTCAATCACTAATTATTTACTGAGGAAGTGGCTGGTCTTAAACTGTCCTGTCAAAGAATAGGTAGGTTCTGATCCAGAAAACTAACCATGGACGGATTTTCTCTCGATCCCTTTCGGTAGGTTTGAAGTGAGAGAGAATGGAGCTTGTAGGAGGATATGAAGCCACCTGTGAGAAGGGCACAGTGGGTATCTCTCACCGACGCCAAACTGCCTAGGCTAAGTGTGTGCCAAAGAAATCCTGTCCGTAGTAACAATGTTTAAACCAGGTGGGGTTTCCTGGACAGCCACCTACTAATCTGGTAGCCTTGCTTGCCCGCAAGCACTTGAGTGAACACACTAGGTTCTGACTGAGCAGGCAGGGAGCTCCAGCTCTCCTGCAACTTATGACCTGGGGCACCTTTAACCTTGCCAGACAGATGATCATAGACTACAGGGGACTGGTAATACCCAACCTAGATAAAAAATCAGGACACTCCTCAGCAGGCAGCAATTTGATTTGTCACCCTAGGTGACAAAGACCTATACAGGAGACCCCTGAGGGCTCCTGATGCTGGTGAGTGATCACAGAAGGGTACTCAACTATGGGACTTATCAGATGATTCACCACAGGAAACTTGGAATGGTCACCACTGAAGGTGGTTTGTTTGCCAAAATCCAGAGACCCCCAATTCTACATGAGACAGAACTTCATAGAACATCCTATGCCAAACACTTTTTTTTTTTTTTTCTAATAACATGTGCCTAGAGAGCAGAGGTTAGGCACCTTGTTTGGGGTGGCCTTGCTTATCATTTCCCCCAGGTTCTGGGGGTCTGTGTGCTGAGTGGGATCCAGCTCAAGTCAGTGGGCTCACTGGGAAGTATCAGAATTCCCTGTTGCAAAGGCCCCTCTGACACCCTCTGACACAGTTGAGTCAGCAGTGATTAACATCGACAGTCATTACACTTTGCAGTGGAAGCTTTCTCCCTCTGGGAAGGCCCGCCAGCACTCTCTGTCAAGTGCATGGATTGTACAGGTTGAGTGTCCCTTACCCAAAATGTGTTGAGACCAGAAGGGTTTGGATTTTGGAATATTTATTATTTATTTTATTTATTTAATATTTATTTTTCTTACAAGTTGAGCATCTCAAACATCCAAAATCCACAAAGGCTCCAATGAACATTTCCTTTGAATGTGATGTTGGCACTCAAAAAATTTCAAATTGTAGAGTATTTTGGATTTCAGATTTTAGGATTTGGAATGTCCAACCTCTAACTTTATTCTACTCAAAATTCTAGAGAGACACACTGAAACAACCGTCCTATTTTTCATTTTGATTTTAATTTTTACATTTTATGTCATACTTATTTGCAAACATGAGATCTTTGACAAATTTTTGAGTTCTCATTTTCAAAAGACATCCCAGATCGAGATCTCAGCCTATCTAATGATGGCTGTATTGGGAAGCACTATTTACTACTAGTGAGACACTAAAATTCCAAGTTCAAAATCGTAAACCTAGAAGGAAGAGTAGTCTGAAAGGTGAGCTAGATTTCAGGTTCAACATTCAAAGCTGATGAATTAGGTTATTCTAACTATTATTTCAGCTAAAGAAGAGCATGTTGTCACAACATTGTGAATTTCGAGACTCCGGTTCAAGATAAGGAATGGTCAGGCACTGTGGCTCATGTCTATAATCCCAGAGCTTTGAGAGGCTGAGGACAGAGGATCACTTGAAGTTAGGCATTTGAGACCAGCCTGTGCTACCTAGAGAGACCCCCATCTCCACAAATTAAAAAAAAAAAAAAAAAAAAAAAATTAAATAAGGAAATAATTTTTATTTGTTTTAAATGTGATCATTCAAAAAAAAAATAATCATTCAACTAAAAAACCAAATTCAATCATAAATATTTACTGAATCCCTAAACAAAGGCATTTGGAGGTATACAAACATACAAGCTATTTCTCCTACCCTCAGAAGAGACACTGATATAAAATCTTTCAAAATCACATTGTCATTGATAAGAAGTATCAGGATAACATAGCCAGATGAAGTTACTCTAGACAAAGAGAAACACAAGGCCCATTAACAAACATCCCCCAAATTACTAGTGGCGAGTAGTCTCCTAAGTGAGAGGTAACTGGTTCTAACTGTGAGCTTCATTAGTGGTTCATGGTATCAGTTTTGTTAGGACCAAAGTTTCCCCTTTCCTGACAGCTCAGAGGCCTCTCATTTCTAATGAAACAGGTCAGTTTGCAGCTGGACAGTTCTCAAAGATAAAGACTTCAGTTCCCATTTTCAGGGTCATCATCATAACATCATTTCTGTTACTTACCCTCTTCCTATCCTGCACCTAAAAGGGGAGCCTCAAAGCCACGGGGCTGCTCAGGGGGGCTGTAATTCAAGGGTAGGAAATATAAAGAACAAAGGTTATTTGTTCATTTTCTCCAAGCCAAAGCTTCTGGTTGGGGAAAGAAATACAAAGGATTAAAAATAGCAAAGGTGAGAAATACCTAAAATTGTTTTTAAATAACACAATATCATGCTCTCCTCAAGTCTTCCTGAAGAATGAGGTTGTCTTGATTTCAGTACAAGAGTGTTCTATTAGAAATCCAGTTTTTAGTCTCCTACTCAGACCACCCAAGAAATGTTTCTGACAGTTGTAATTTGCTATACGAGAGATAGAGCGTGCATGGGCACACTGGAGTCCAACTCACTGAAACACAGTGGTAAGGGGGAACTTCACACAACACGCTAGTACACTGCACCACATACGGCCTCTACTCCCCATGCACACTGCTTCCTAGGATGCTCCAGGGTCTCACGCAGAGCCTTTTTACTGCTGTGGTCCTACTCACCACCAACACTGACATCACGTCGGTGAAGAGCACAGCCCTCAATGCTACAAATTCCATATTTCATGTTCACTGCAAAGCAGATTCTCAATGTTGAAACTGGGAGTTTAAAAGCAGGCCAGACCAGGAATTTCATGGTCCATTACTAGTCATAGTTATTTCTAGAAGCCCCTCGCCTAGCACTAAGATTTTTGTGACCCCACAAGAAGAGACAAAAGAGGCCCTGAAGTGCTAGAGTAAAATGCAGGTTAAAAACAAGTTAAAAGGGTGGCTCCCTGCTGTCTCCAGTCTGAAGATTGCCTGAAAATGACAAGAATCCCTCTGTCAAGATGAATCACATCACATCCACAGCAAAAAGGATTTATGATCCTTAGAATTTTTTTTTCCCCTTGATCCTTCATGTTTGGAGATACACTTAATAAATATTAATAACAGGTATTTCAACTACCTTTATTATTTATCATTATTATTATTGTTGAAACGAACATCCATAAAAGGTGCATCAATGGGTTAAAAAAAAAAATCAAACCAGGACTCATACCAAGTCAGCCCAGACATTAAGACAAAAAACACTTCTTTGAAACCCAGACTCTACATTTTTGCCTAAGAGCCAGACCTATCCTGTATCAGCAGACAAAAACCTACACTCCCAGGTGCACCCAGACACAGTTTATTTCAGATAACTTTTATGAAGAGCCCAGACTAGCTCCAGGATTAGATCCTGTGATGAGGTGAATGCACAGAGACCCTGTCAGCTAGGCACATGAAGCCTCCCACCTACCAATTCCTGCTGATTTATTCCATAAATAGTCTGTTGGAGAGCGTTGGTGGGGAGGTGGTCCCCAAGTTTGTGGGTGAGCTTGAGTCATAATTAGGCCTTCTAGATTCACGTTCATGGACTGTGACTCACACTAAGTGGAGCTATAGAAGTCTTTTATAGTGTGAGCTAATGACACGCTATATTTTGACATGTATAACCAAGGTGTAAGATGCAAGAAAACTTTTCAACAGGAGGTAAACACTACCACCAAAACACTGTCAACTCACATCTTTAAAACACAGTAATGATAAATTAAGATAGCCCGAATCTTCTCCCTCGACTTAGGTACAAGACCCTTCAATCTGAAACACAAAGATTTTGTAAGTCAACTGGCCATTTAGAAATGGCTCATCTTCATTCTAGCACTATGGCTTTTTAAAAATTGTCATACCCAACATAACAGCCTAGAGGCTGCGCAGTAAGTGCCAGCTGAGAAAAGCTTTGCTCATGGCGATGTCACCATCAGGGACTGAACACACAGCAGGATGCTCTGCTGGGTCCATTAACCGATACACATAAATCCAAACACAAACATTTTTTATTCCAAAAAGGAATCAGGACTCAGAGATGTGGTATGGTTAGAGGGCTAACTGTTCTGATGAAGCTTTAATGAAACACATGAGAAAGCCATTCACACGTTGTCCCGTGTCACACATAGGCTTTCTTCCTCAGCTCCAAACTTGGTAGCAAAAACTAGTATTTCACGTCTTTGCCGTTAAAATTTAAAGCCCTTTCTGTGTACTTCAGCAGACATCACTGAAATTGCTCCACAAGGCACAGGAAGATTCATCACACATTCCAGTTTATTATTACAGTTGATCTTAGCCAAAATGCCAACAAGTGACCTCCAGCTTATACCGATGGCACGCCCTCCACACAAACACAATGGAGGGTCCTCTGTAGGAAAATCTGGGGCTCTTCTATCATTTCCATTCACAAACTGGGGCCTTCTTTGTACTTTCAGCTATGATTTTCCACTAAAAGGAATTTGTTGCACACTTTTAAAAAGAGGAGAAAGCAAACCAGCCAATTGGCCAAGTACTAAATCATCTTATCCTAAATCCCAGTAAGGATTTGAGGATGTGGTTAAAACTATGGCCCTTCTCTCCAGAAAATGTGTCCACGTGAAAGTCTATGGCTTCAGGGAGCTGGTTCAAATCTGTACAGGGCCATGGATCCCAAGTCAAATCCTCCAATGAGACCAATCTCTGACCTTAGGCTATTTCGGATGTCTCTAAAGGACCACTGTCAGTCCTTCACAAGGGTGGACTAAAAAGGTTACCTTTCTAAAAAATGTCAGCAGATTGTAAATGGAAAATTTTTTCGCAGTTTACAAGAGTAATCGCCCTGTTCAGCTGTCCATACCTTCGTCCGAGCACAAGTTCTACCTTATAATTCCTGATAGCTGTCCCCTCACTGCATGCCTCATTTCACCAGGATTGCTCAACAGCCCTGCAACTGGTCTCCCAGCTGGAGCTCCAGTCTTCCCACCTTAAATCCAAAACCTCATCCAAATCTAAGGACTGCCTAAATGCAATACTTCCCACCTTGTCAGAGTACCCTCTTTTATTCCACAAAGCAGAGGCTCTATCACTCCAAGTTCAAATGGGTATCTATTAGAAATGCAGATGCCCAGGCCACACCCTACCCTACAGAACACCCCAAAAGCAGGAATTTCATTCAGGATTTGGATAGAACATGGGAATGTGGATGTTTAACAAGCTCAATGGACACTTCTAATACACTCAGTCTGAGAACATTGCTCTGAAGTAATCTTCCACTGAAACCTGGTTAGAATCTGCTTCATTCACCACCCTCCTAACATTACATGCTTATTCTTACCTTCAACTGTGTTCTAGTTCTTACTTCTACAAGAAAATAATTTCCTCTCCACCTGCCTAAGTCTTGTTCAGTTTACAAGGCCAATCTCAAAGTCCTTCCTTTCCCAACACTGATCTATTCTGATATCCTGTGATATAAATTCTTCTCTACTCCCCAACATCAGAATTACCTTGCTTGGGACTTGGGGAATGGGAGAGGATAGAAAGGTGAACAAAATGCCAGTTCCTAGGCCAGTCCAAAGATTTATAAAATTGTAAGAAAATGGGGTGAAATGTAAACACATAAATGTTTAAAAAAGAGAAAGAATTCTCAAAACCACCAAAGTCTTGTCTATTTAATTTCTATTTTCCAAAAACTCTCTAAAAATATTTCTAAAATCCAGGGTAGGCAGAGAAGAGTTAAAGTCTTAAAACTGACTCTGTCTCAGCTGAGGCCACGCCAGAGCAGCAGAAGGAAAGCTAGTCAGGTGGGGACAGCTGTGCTGCGGCTTAGCCTAACAGGATATACAGACAGCACAAGGTGTCAACTCACTGAGCTTCTGCAAAAGATCTCCCTCCCTCCGCTCTGTAATTCTTCCCAGCAGCTTTCTCAAAAGCACCTAAGCAATTTAATTAAATGGTAGGCCCATAAGAAAAACTGTACAGACTTAAAACAGGACATGATAACCTACTGCATAAAAATACACAATTACATTTTTTAATTATGCATAAACCAATACAAAGTCCCCAGTAATGTCCATGTGCCTTAAAAATCTACAATCACCTCCTATCTTATGAGTGGGTATAACCACTTTCAAACTCTTTCATTTATTCAAAGAAATAAACTGCAAAATTTCCTGGGGATATGCCACTGTGCTAAGTGCTATGGGGACACCAAGATGAATAAGAAATGGTCACTGCCCTTAAGGAGCTTGCTACAATCTGGTGGGTAGGAATACAATAAAGACAAATAGCTCTGGTATAAAGCAGGGTGTGATCAGGGCCAGAAGAGAAATTCAAGGGACTGCAGGAACTCAGAGGAAAAAAGAGCAAATACTGAACAAACAGAAAATATCACCGAGGCAGCAGCATTTCAGCTGGTTCTAGAGGGATGAGCCTAAGTCTTTCAAGTGGAGGTTAGAATAGAGAAGCCAGTCGGCAAGCAGGGAGGACCAGAGCGAAAGAACACAGACAGAAAAATCTTTAAGCTACGAATGTAATGAGACAGCAACTGGGGCAGAGTTGTGAAAAGGATGTTTGAACTGAGACTCCCTTGGCCTCTCTCGGATACACCATAAAATGGTGATAATTCTGCATCAGTAAGAGCACTCTGCAGACTGGTAATCTACATCATTAGCCCAAAGACTCCCAGATTCCTTGCTTTCTAATAAGAAATAATGTGGTACAACCTCAAATTAAGCTTAAGCGGAAAGGAAATTGGAAAAAAAATCTGAAATATACTGGACAAAAAGAAATTTAAGAGGCAACATCCTGGCTACAGCAATGGACATCCAAACAGAAGACTTGGGTTTGAGTTCAAGTAACACCTCAAGAGTCCTTCACTCACACTTTATTCCTTCACGTGCAAAATACAAGTGATAACCTTTCCCCCTTGTAAAACGATTTGCTAACCCAGGAAGATGAATAAACCTTTCTAAAATTATAAAGCACTTTCAAAATGTAAAGCAATATCACTGAATAACTTTTGAAAGTATTTTTTAAATACATTTTTTTAAGCGAGCAGTGATAAACACACACATATCTATGTATACAGATAAATAACACACACACACACACACACACTGTCATGATAAAAAAAACTCAAACGTGATGGCTCTTCACAGCAAAAAGAGTACCAGGTTCAAGTTGAAGTAGATACCAGGGGTGCTAGGAAGAAAAACAGGAAGACATAGAATGGGGTTAAAAGTGCTGGGCTGCTGGGTGAACCAATCCTAAAAGCACCCTACATCTAGACTTTTCATTTATTTAAACTCATACATCCCCTTCACAGAAAACTAGCGCAAACAAGTTTAATTAGGTGGCAACTTTGAGCATTAAAAATTCCTGAACTCAAACATATAAGCAAGAAAAGAACAAGTGATCCCTTTAAAGCATTTCTAAAGGTATTTTTCTTTCTAATGACAGCTACCTAACTTCAGGGTGTTTTCATCAGGCCCCATCTCAGTTGCTGCATAAATTCTTGGAGCAGAGGGATTTCTGGTAATATCCCTGAAACTTATCAGACTCCTACAAAGTTATTAGGACCAAGGGAATTGTTTATACAGTGTGAATACAAATACTTTATGAATCCTGATTATAAATTACTGACTCCCAGCTTACCCAATAGAAATGATTCAAGAATTTGGTATCTTATTTTTACATGACATTTTCATTTAGATGCATTTCAAAGTTATAGGACTAGGGACCTAAAAATTTCAAAACTAAATTTCAAGCAAACAATTTAGTTTAAGGAGAAAAGGCATGCAATTTATCATGAATCAGAGATGAATAAAAGTGCCATCTACTCCATGTATCTGCCAGGTGTGGCAGAAAGAGCACTGTCATGTGGCTCAAGTGGAGACATATTTCCCCAACTTGGGCTTTGCCAAAGAACTCCCCCTAAGGCATTTGAGTTAATGGTGCTTATACTCTGAGACTATATCAGACTTGCTCCTCCAGACCTCTCTGGGGATTCTTGACACAGAATGTAGCCTCCACACCAACTGTATTACTTATTTTTTGTAACTTTTTATTTTGCAGTCATTTTAAACTTATAGAAAAGTTGCAAATACAGTAGAGAAACCTCCCATCTGTCATTCACTCAGCAATCCCAACTGTTAACATTTTACCACATTTTCTTTCTCATATTCTCTCTCCCTCTTCTCTTTCTTTTGTGGATATTCACACTTGAATACAAACATATATACTACTTTTTTTCTGATCCTCTGGAGAGTAAGTTACAGATACGATATCCTTTACCACTAAATGCGTTAGTGTGTGTTAGATGAGAAAAACACATGTTGTTTTCCATAATCAATTATGGAAACAGTATGATTATGTTTATAAAATACTAATATTTAGTTTATAGAATTAATTAAAATTTCAGTCATTGACTCATTTTAGCATGTTATAGAAAAAATATGATCCAAGATTCAATCATGGGTTGTATTCAGTTACTCTGATTCCTTGGCTAGGGATGGGAAAAGATAAGATAAGCTTGAACTATCTTGTGGATCAAGAAAACATGGAGTTTGTATAATGAATGATAGGAACATGTCAAAATGACACCAGTGCTGGCCCTAAGGGGCTCTACTCAATAAATGTTGGACAATTAAAAGCCAAAAATAAATAATGTGAATAATGGGTTATAATCCATTGAATAAAATAAGAACAATAATATAAGTATCTATGAGTCGATGTTGAATGAATGAATATTGTAAGTAAAAAGTTATAAGTACAATTTTTTTTGATGAGATGGAATATAAATAAGAAATAGCAGAATGGCCATTTTCCTTTTCAAGAGCCATTGGTTTGAAGGGAGTGTGTGATCATTAAAACTTGAGTCTGTAAACCAGAATTTCATTACTTCCTCAAATGACTTCTCCAACACATTCCAGGGGACTGGGATGTCCCTGCTAAAGAGAGATGTGACATTTCCAGAGGTGTCTTTGCTATGAGGCAGAAAAGGATACTGACCCCTCCCCTTCCCCACACCATTAGTTCCTAGGAGGATGGCACAGGAGAATTTTCAGGGTTATTTTGGTTACCAGACTAAGATTTGTAGTTTTTGCTTCCAACGAGAGCTATAGTTTAATGTGTTTTATAAAACTCTCAGCTATAATTTAAACCACAATGTGTCCTCATCTGTAGACAGGTGAAGAGGCTCACTGCTAGTTAGAACTCTGGCTGTGACCTAGTATTTCCTCCAGATAAATCTAACATTTTGCGGGTAGGTAGCTCATTCACCACATGTCTGAATATTTGAGAAGATTATATATATATATATTTTTTTTTTCAGACATAGCATGTAGTTTTATTTCATTCTGAGATCTTTTTTTAAAATTTTTTATTAAATCATAGCTACATACATTGATATGATCATGGGACATCATACACTAGCTTCATAGACCGTTTGACACATTTTCATCAAGCTGTGTTGACCAGTGTGTTGAAGTTATATATTTAGCTAGTAAATTGGCTGAATATATTCTATCCTACAACCCTGAAAAATGAGCCATCAGAATTACAAATGAAAGTTTCAATGCATGGCTCTAGTATGACTAAAAATGTGGAAAGAAAGCAAAGTTGGCTGGACCTTTCAAGTATTGCACATATCTGAATGTTCTTTTGGTGGTACAGTAATGTTTTCTGACAAACGCAGAACCCAAGGACAGGACTTTGATGATACAGAGAACTTGTTTAGAAGGATATGCCAAGAAGCACAAGGGACAGAGCAAGAAAGCTGAGACAGGAAAGAGTGACAAATTAGAAAAAATATATGTTAGTGAACCTCAGTACCAGTGGAGGAATAACTTAAACTCAAAAAAATATAACATCTTTGTGATAAAGTAAGTTTTTTCCTTCTGGGTAGATACCTAATAGTGGAATTGTGGAATCAAATAAATGGTCTATTTTAGCTCTTTGAAGATTCTTCATACTTCCAAAAAGTCTGTACTAGTTTGCAATCCCACCAACAGTGTATATGTGTTGCCTTTTCTCTACACCCATGCCAGCATCTGCAGCTTTGGGACTTTGTGATATGGACTATTCTCAGTAGGGTTAGGTGATATCTTAATGTTGTTTTGATTTACATTTCTCTGATGACTAGGGATGATGAATATTTTTTCATGTGTTTGTTGTCTATTCATGTATCTTCTTGGGAGAAGGTTCTGTTCATGTCTGTTGTTCAGTGATTAATTGGGTTATTTGCTCTTTTCTTATTAATTTGCTCGAGTTCTTTGTACATTCTGGATATGAGCGCTTTGTCAGATTTGTAACATGTGAGTATCTTCTCCCTTTCTGAAGGTTGTATATTTGCATTGTTTATTATGTCCTTAGGTGTGCAGAAACTTTTAAGGTTGGTAAGTCCAAATTATTTATTTTTGTTGTTGCTGATATTGCCAATTGGGTCTTTTTCATAAAATCTTTCCCCAGCCCAATATCATTAAGAGGTTTTCCCAAACTTTCTTCTAGAGTTTTTATAGTTTCATGTCTTAGATTTAAATGTTTCATCAAGCATGAGTTAATTTTTGTAAGTATTGAGAGGTATGGGTCCTGTTTCAGCCTTGAACATATGGTAACCAGTTCTCCCAGCATCTTTTATTAAATAGTAAATATTTTTCCCAGTGTAAGCTTTGTTTATCAAAGATCCAATGACAATATGAGACTGGTTTCCTTGCTAGGTTTTCTATTTGTTCCACAAATCTATGTTTCTATTTTTGTGTCAATACCATGCTATTTTAATCACTATAGACTTGTAGTATAACCTGAAGTCTGATGGATTGATTAATAAACTGTGGTATATTGATACACCAGGGCATACTATTTAGCCATTAAAAAGATGGAGACCTGGGAGGCTCCTGTGGCTCAGTGAGTAGGGCGCAGGCCCCATATACCAGGGGTGGCAGGTTCAAACCCAGCCCTGGCCAAACTGCAACAAAAAAATAGCTGGGCATTGTGGTGGCTGCATGTAGTCCCAGCTGCTCGGGAGGCTGAGGCAAGAGAATCGCCTAAGCCCAGGAGTTAGAGGTTGCTGTGAGCTGTGACGCCACAGCACTCTACCAAGGCTGATAAAGTGAAACTGTCTCTACAAAAAAAAAAGAAAAGAAAGAAAAAAAGAAGAAAAGAAAAAAAAAAAAAGAAAATGGAGACTTCATATGTTTTGTATTTACTTGGATGGAGTTAAAGAACATTCTCCTTATTGAAGTATCTCAAGAATGGAAAAGCAAGCCCCCTATTCAATACTAATTCAAAACTAGTAGATGAACAATGACAGGCCCTCATGAAAAAAAAAAAACAAAAAAAAAAACACACAATTAAATTCAAGTAGGGAAAAGGAAGGAAAGAAGGGAAGGGATTCAATATGCTCTCACCTCATAGGTACAATGTAGGGGTATATGGTGTACCTCTTCGGTGAAGGACTCTACTACAACTTGGATGTTACCTAACAATTGCAAACAATGTAACCCAATCATGTGTACCCTTATATAAAAAAAGAAACCAAAATAAATTTGAAAAACAAAACAAAACAAAACAAACAAAAAAAAACACCTTTCCCTTTATAAGAGAAACCACTAGTTTCTCTTTAACATGTAGTTCAGTTATAGGAAATTAATTTTCTATATCAAAAATATATTTGTGGACCGAATGGTATTTTTCTCTGAAGCATTTCTGAAAGTATTTATTTTTTTTAAATAACAGTTGATTAACCTGAATGCATTTTTTATTAACACAGTCCACATCTAAGGATTGTTGCACAGAGATAGAGAAGCTGGGGTATTTATTTATTGACTTTGACTTTCTTTGGCTGATGATTGTCTCTGGGAGTACTAAACTTCCTGTTTTTCAAACTGTTCTGTTCACTATTGGAGCAATATCCCATGGCACTAGAGAAAGCTAGCAAGCATTGAGTTAGGAAGTTGTGTGCCCTTGAATTGATGACTTTTTTTTCAGAAAAAATTTATTATTTTTTGCCTGAATAGTCAAGCTTTTAATATAACATCTTCTATCCAAAGTAACAAGCTAAATGCATTTTAAGTTCATAAAATTTGTATTTTCTTTTGTTAAAATTTAACATATGCATGGGGTATATATTGATGTTTTGACACATATAAAGTATGGTGGTCAGATCCAAGTATTTTAATCAAAGATAAAATTTAGGGTAAATAAAAATTAAGTATAAAGTTATTTTGACATGTTTTTGAGTTTTTCAAAAAATGTAAATGAAAAGGTGAACACAAATTATACTAATTAATATCAAAATGTTAAATCAGTATTATTTATAAGCAGGTGAATTTAATTTTTTTATTAAGTCATAAATACATAAATCATGTACACATTAATGCATTTATGGGATACAATGTGATGATTTTATATACAATTTGGAATGCTTACATCAAACTGGTTAACATAGCCTCACCTCAATTACTTTTATTTTGGAAAAGAATTAAATTTTTTTTTTTTTTTTTTTTTTTTTTTTTGTAGTTTTTTGCTGGGGCTGGGTTTGAGCCCGCCAACTCCAGCATATGGGGCCAGCGCCCTACTCCTTTGAGCCACAGGTGCTGCCAACTAATTGAATTTTTAAAGATTTTTAAAAAATAAACTATTTTGTCATAACTTTATATTTACAGTAGTTATAAAGATAATAAGAGGATTCCTCAACCAGTTTCCCCTATTTTTTTTTTTTTTTATTAAATCATAGCTGTACACATCGATATGATAATGGGGCATCATACACTAGTTTCATAAACCGTTTGACACATTTTCATCATGCCCGTCTACATAGCCTTCCTGGCATTTTTTTTAGTTGTTATGCCAAGACATTTACATTCTACATTTACTAAGTTTCACATATATCCTTGCAAGATGCACCACAGGTGTGATCCCACCAGTCCCCCTCCCTCTACCCCCCTCCCCCCTCCCTCCCCTCCCTCTCCCCCTTCCCCCCATTCTCAGGTTACAACTGGGTTACAGATTTCATGTGAAAGCCCTAAACTAGTTTCATAGTAGGGGTGAGTACATTGGGTACTTTTTCTTCCATTCTTGAGATACTTTACTAAGAAAAATATTTTCCAGTTCCATCCATGTAAACATAAAAGAGGTAAAGTCTCCATCCTTCTTTAAGACTGCATAATATTCCATGGTGTACATATACCACAATTTATTAATCCAATCGTGGATCAATGGGCACTTGGGCTTTTTCCATGATTTAGGATTACGAATAGGGCTGAAATAAACATTCTGGTACAAATATCTTTGTTGTGATGTGATTTTTGGTCTTCTGGCTATATGCCCAGTAGAGGAATTACAGGATTGAATGGCAGTTCTATTTTTAGATCTCTAAGTATTCTCCATATATCTTTCCAGAATGAACGTAATAATTTGCATTCCCACCAGCAGTGTAAAAGTGTTCCCTTTTCTCCGCATCCACGTCAACATCTCTGGTCTTGGGATTTTGTGATATAGGCTAGTCTCACTGGAGTTAGATGATATCTCAAAGTAGTTTGATAAATGCTTGATAAGGAACATTGTTACAGGAAGATGAGGGCCAGTGGAGAGAAAGAGCACCCAAACACCATATTACAAGA
>CAUYPK010050402.1:0-16676 GCA_963574355.1 Loris lydekkerianus | reverse complement strand
ATCAATTGAAAGAATCATATGGTCTTTGTTTTTTAATTTGTTTATGTGCTGAATCATACTTGTAGATTTATGTATATTGAACCAGCCTTGAGACCCTGGGATAAAACTGACTTGGTCATGATGTATAATTTGTTTGATGTGTTGCTAGATTCTGTTTGTTAGGATCTTGTTGAATATTTTTGCATCTATATTCATTAGTGATATTGGTCTATAATTTTCTTTTTTTGTTGGGTCTTTTCCTGGTTTGGGCATCAGGGTGATGTTTGCTTCCTATAATGTGTTGGGTAGTCTTCCTTCTTTTTCTACATTTTGGAACAGGTTGAGTAATATAGGTACTCTTTAAAAGTTTGGTAGAATTCTGACGTCAAGCCATCTGGTCCTGGGTTTTTCCTTTTAGGGAGATTTTGTATGGTTGATGCTATTTCGGAACTTGATATTGGCCTGTTCAACATTTCCACTTGATTCTGGCTATGTCTTGGAAGGTCAATTATTGGTCAATTTCCTTCAGATTTTCATATTTCTGAGAATAAAGTTTCTTGTAATTTTCATTAAGGAGTTTTTGAATTTCTGAGGAGTCTGTTGTTATTTAGTCTTTGTCGGTTCTGATTGATGAGATTAGAGATTTTACTCTTTTTTTCCTGCTTAGGTTGGCCAAAGGTTTATCTATTTTATTGACCTTTTCAAAAAACCAACTTTTTGATTTATTGATCTGTTGTATAATTCTTTTGTTTTCAATTTCATTTAATTCTGCTCTACTTTTAGTTATTTCTTTTCTTCTACTGAGTTTGGGGTTGGAATGTTCTTCCTTTTCCAGTTGCTTGAGATGTCCCATTAAGTTGTTAACTTCCTCTCTTTCCGTTCTCTTAAGGAAGGCTTGCAGTGCTATAAATTTCCCTCTTAGGACTGGTTTTGCAGTATCCCAGAGGTTCCGATAATTCGTGTCTTCATTATCGTTTTGTTCCAAAAATTTGTTTTGGCCACTTTTTAATGAGATTGTTTGCTATTTTCTTGTCGATTCGCTTGAGTTCTTTGCAAATTCTGGTTATCAGTTCTTTACTGGATGTGTAGCCTGCAAATATTTTTTTTCATTCTGTAGATTGTCTATTCCCTCTATTGATTATTTCCTTGATTTTCCTTTGATTATTAACTTGATTTTAAGTTAATCAAGTCTCATTTGTCAATTTTTATTGTTGCTGTCATTGCTTTTGGTGTCTTCATAAATTCTTTTCTAACATTTTCTTCTAGAATTCTTATAGTTTTATGCTTTTGATTTAAGTCTGTTATCCATTGTGAATTACTTTTTGTGAGGGGTGACAGATGTGGACCCTGTTCCAATCTTCTACATGTGGCTGTCCAATTATCCCAGCACCATTTATTGAATAGGAACTCTGTTCCCTAGTGTATGTCGTTGTCTGCTTGGTCAAAGATCAGATGGCCATAGGAGAATGGTTTCATATCTGGGTTTTCTGGTTTGATCCATTGGTCTATGTCTGTGCTCTTATGCCAATACCATACTGTTTTGGTTACTATATCCTTGTAATATAGCTTAAAATCTGGTAAAGTGATGCTTCCCAATTTGTCCTTTTAGCTTACGGTTGCTTTGGCTTTGTGGGCTCTTCTCTGGTTCCATACAATGCACAAAATTATTTTTTCTAGATCTGAGAAAAATGATGCTATTTTAATGGAGATTGCATTGACTCTGTATATTACTTTGAGTAGTATAGACCAGTGATTTTCAACCAGTGTGCCATGGCACACTGGTGTGTTGTGGGAAGATCTTAGGTGTGCTGCAAAAATTTTTAAAGATTAGTAATTAAATTATTTTTGATTGAAAACACAGTAAATATATCCTTTTTTTTTTTATTACTTTTTTTTGTTGTTGTTTTTGTCGTTGCCCCAGTAGAGTTCTGTTGCATCATAGCTCACAGCAACCTCAGACTCCTGGGCTCAAACAATTCTCTTGCCTCAGCCTGTCAAGTAGCTGAGATTACAGGCATCCACCACAACACTAGGCTATTTTTAGAGGTGGGATCTGGCTCAAGTTTAGGCAATCCTCCTACCTCAGCCTCCCAGAGTGCTGAGATTACAGGCATGAGCCACCACACCTTTCTTGTCACATAATTTAAGTGTGCCATGGAAGTTTAACTGTAAGTTCAAGTGTGCCATGAGATAAAAAAAAGCTTGAAAAACACTGGTGTAGACAGTTTAAGACTGTTAATTCTGCCAATCCATGAGCATGATTTATTTTTCCAATTGTTTATGTCCTCTGTGATTTCCTTCCTCAGTAACTCATAGTTCTCACTGTAAAGATCTTTCACCTCCTCAGATAGATATATTCCTAGATATTTTATTTTCTTACTATTGTGAAAGGTATTGAGCCTTTGATTTAGATTCTCAGCTTGGCGTATAGGAATGGTATTGATTTACATACAGTACTTTTGTATCCTGAGAATTGCTGAATTTAGCAGTTCCAGGAGTCTCTAGTTAGAATCTTCAGGGTTTTCTAGATGTAAGATCATATTGTGAGGAAAGAGTGGTAGATTGACTTCTTCACCTCTTTTGTCCCCATTTGGATACCCTTGATTTCCTTCTCTTGTCTGATTACTCTGGCCTATGTTGAATAGAAGTTGAGTTACTTTGTCTAATTCCAGATCTAAGTGGAAATGCCTTCAGTTTTTCACTGGGTTTGTCATATGTCGCTTTTATAATTTTTATAATTTTGAGGTATGTTCCTTCTATGTGTATTTTCTTAAGAGTTCTTCATCACGTAAGGTTGTTGAATTTTGTAAAATGTTTTATCTGTGTCTATTGAGATGATTGTATGATCTTTGTTTTTGCTTTTGTTTATGTGGTGAATCTCATTTATAGATTTACATATATTGAACCATCCTTGCATCCCTGGGATGAATTTTGTGGTGTATTTTTTTTTTTTTTTTTTTTTTGATGTGCTGCTGAATTTTGTTTGCTAGAAGTTTATTGAGAGGTTTTGTGTCTATATCCACAAGGACTATTTATCTATAGGTTTTTTATTAGTTGTGTCCTTTCCTGGCTTTGGTATCAAGGTGATATTGGCTTTGTAGAACAAGTCAGGGAGGATTCCTTCCTTCTTCATGTTATGAAATAATTCCTGCCATGTAGGTACCATTTCCTGTTTGTAGGTCTCATAAAATTGAGCTGTGAAACCATCTGGTCCAGGTTTTTTTTTGTTGGAAAGTCTTTTATTGATACTTCAATTTAGTTACTTGATATTAGTCTATTTAGGAGTTCTATTTCTCCCTGATTGAGCCTAAGGGAGTTGAGTGTTTCCAAGAATTTTTCCTTTTCCTTGACACTTTGAAGTTTACGTGCCTAGAGGTTTTATTGTATTCATATATGATGTTTTATATTTCAGTTATGATATCTCCTTTTCATTTCTAATTGACTTATTAGGGTACTTTCTTTTCTGTTTTTGGTTAACCTAGCAAGATGTCTGTCAATTTCATTTATCTTTTCCAAGAACCACCTTTTTCTTTCATCGATCTTCAATGTAATTCTTTTATTATTGATTTCATTTAGTTTTCTCTGACCTTAGTTATTTCTTTTCTTCTGCTGGGTTTGGGATTGGTTTGCTCTTCCTTTACTAATTCCTTGAGGCCAATATTGATCCTCCAGATCAAACTGTGCATCACTGCATGTGATGTGTGATAACTTGTACATCAAGAGGTTTTGGCTTCAATCTACTGACAATTAATTTCTGGCTTAATTTCAGCCTGGAATCTTAAAGTTCTTTTCAAATCTCTTTGCAAGTAGTGTACAAAGTCCCTGAACATGGTTGAACCTCCAGAGAGGACAGTATTATAGAGAGGATGTCTGATATTAATAGAACAATTCTGAATTACCTCACTACAATTTCTGAGATAGGTTGTGTAAAGTCTAGATTAGCAAACTGTGGGTAAAAAAAAAGATTTCAGATCTGAAGAATCTGTCATACCCAACATCAATTGAACAGTCTTTCTTTGAGATAGCATTGATTCCAGTATACTGTCTAATCCACTTTGGCCCCTCTGTGTCATCCTTGTTAAATTGTTTTGCTAAATCGGGGCCACCATAACCATAGCAATCCTTTACTGCTTTAGCAGATTCCAAGGATTCTTCTGGAGGGATTCCTACTTCTCAGTCTCTCAGTAATTGTTAAATAAAACAAGTTTTTATCTTTTTCTGTGATTGGAATGTGTTCAGTATAGCTGCTGGTCACAAATCCTTCAGCCATGGGCATTCCATGAGTGACACCATCTCCACTCTTTATAACCTATAAGTCAATGTCCATTCTCTTCTTTGTCTTAAAGTCCAGGATGCAGCTAAGGTAAGAGTAGTCTTCACTGCAATGTATTATATAAGCCTGGAACTCAAGCATCATGTTAGTAGAATATTCAGAACTTAGTCAAAAGAAAATACTGGTTTTCCGGTTCCACTCTTAAATATTTAAAGATCACTTGCTCCATAAAACTTCCCATAGAGTACCAGTCTTCAGCTACACTATAGCAGGTAGGCTGCTTTGTTGCACATGTGTATTTTTTTATCGCTTCATCACCAATGAAGTCTGGGTCATTAACATCTTTTATCACCCTTTGAGTTTGATCACACATTTTTGCTGACTCCTTAATAGCAATATTAAAAAGATGTGATAAACGATGGTTTTGTATTTCTAGCATGTTCTAGTTTTGTATACCTGGTGCTATAGTCTACTACACAGGCGGGCAGCCACCCAAAATCATTGTCTTTGCCTGCTGCTGCTACCAACTAACCAGCCACCAAATAGTAACAAGAATGCAGCAGACTGAGTCAGTGTCTGCCACTCTTGACCCATTTCATCTTTGACAAAATCTTTCAGATAGATGACTTCATCAATTAGAACTTCTTAGTTTGGAAAATATGATCTTGGTACTTATGTGCAAGCCAGCAAAGAAGGCTTCAATCCAGTTGAATTTACCGCTGGTTGAAAACCTATTGTCTGCAAAACCCTTTGTTAGGTACTAGATTGTGGGATGAAAACACCGGCCAGAAGCAAATAATATTACCTTCAAAGGAAATTATCATCATTACAATTTTCATTGAACACTTACAGCAACATTTAGAAAAATAACCCCACATAGATAATGTTATTTCTGCTGTCTTAGCCTCAGTTTACTCATCTGTACAATGACAACAGTGGTGTCTACAGTGCAATGATGTTGGGAGAAGTCAAGAAGATAATACATGAAACGGTAGCCTGTTATTATTACAGTAATATGTTAGGAAAATAATGTGGTCCCGTGGAAGGACTAAAAGGCCACAGTCTACATGTAAAATCAGAAACATATGCAGTAGTCTCTGCCCTCAGTTCCTGATACAGAGTTCCCAAAATCCTTGTCATCTCCTGAGCAGTAAGGTTCTAGGAGCATCTTTTGTTTTAATGTTTGGTCTTTGACCTCAGTTCCTTTAAGGCAAGAACTCCTAAAACCCTTAGAAATCTTCAGTGATAAGTGTCATATTTCATGTTAATGAGATGACAGATGGCTGGAGGCCCTTGTTAAGATGGGGGCTGCTCACCAGAAAGCTCAAGCCATAATTTGAAGCTTGGAACTTCAGCTTCAGCCTCATCCCCCGTCCGCTAGGGATGGGAGAGGAATTGAGATGGAGTAACTAATCAAGGGTACCCATACAATGGAGCCTCTATAAAAATCCCTGAAGTACAATGTTCAGACAGCTTCTGAGGTGGTTATTTGTAGCCATGTTGGATAGAATGAGTAACCTGGAGACTCACACTACCTGTGATGGGCATCTGAAGTTGGGTGAAGTCTGGGGACTGAACCCTAAACCTGTGGGGGTCTGTGCTAACTTTAAGTAGGTAGTTAAATTGTCATAGTTAAATTGTTGGACACCCAGTTGGTGGCCAGAAAATTGGAGAATCGCTTAATGTAAGGGAAAACTCTACACACATTTGGTGTTAGAAGGGAAGAGTAGTGTGAGCAGAAAAAAGTTTTGTTTCTTTGACAAGAAATGTCAAAATTGGGCAGCACCTGTGGCTTAAAGGGGTAGGGCGCCAGCCCCATATGCCAGAGGTGACGGGTTCAAACCTAGCCCTGGCCAAAAAACTGCAAAAAAAGAAAAAGAAATGTCAAAATTGTCGGAATCAAAATGAAGTCGTTTGTGTGAAACCCTGAGAAATGGCTGGGGAAGGCCATGAGCAGAGATTTCTCATGCATGAATCAGTTCCTGCCTGATAGCAAGAACTATCACAAATGACCCCAACAACCACAACTTCGCACAAAAGCCACAGCAACTTACACAAAAAAGTGCTTCTATGAGGATATCTGTCCAGAAACTTCACGTCCAACCTTGGACTGACACCACCCTTGTTATTGATCCTTGTAGCCAAGAATAATTATTCCCAAACAATTCAGTAACCCTCCTCATTCTTCCTTTAAAACTTCTTATCTCCCTTTACCTCCCTAGATATGCCCACACATATTCCCATCGCAATGCTCATTCTCAAATAAATGTCATTTTCTTCTAGAAAGCCCCTCTCTCTTTCTCTCTATCATTTAGGTTGACATAATTTGGAATCAGAAGTGGGACCTGAATGCAAATTCTTGGAACCAATGTGCAATATGCATGTGACTCTTTGAGGACTTGCTTTTTCTGCCCTGGAGACTTCTCTCAGGCTGAGTCTCCCTTTTCTTTAGTAGAAGCTCTTTGACTTTATTTAGGGTCTGATTTGGTTATAGGGCTTCCTTCTTAAGGACCCTACATCCCTCTTGGGACTATACAAGACTTCTGTCTTTGCTGGCAAGCCCCTTCTGGTTTGAGGATGGCGTCATCCTGGAGAGTACCCTGGTTTCTACAGAACTCACGTAGAAGCAAAGCACATCTTTTCTGGTGAATCCCATTCATTCTGGTTTTTCTCTGTGCACCTGATATCATATTTTGTTTGGTCTGTACCACCTAGCATAGCATGTTTGAAACATCCTTATTTGTTTTGGTTTGGTTATGAGTATGTACAAATAATTTGGCTTTTTTACTTTTCTGTACTTGTTTCTGAACAGCTTCCAAGAACAAAAAATAAGCATTCTAATGGTGAGCACAGGTGGGTTAATTAAAAGTCACTAGGACAGTCACCAGCATCTGTAAGGGACTCTGGTCTATGAAGAAAACATCTCCTGTGTTAAAATAAACTGGCCATGGCAGACAAGATTACTGCTAGGGCGCCTGCCAGTCTCAAGAAAATTTCTATGCAATTGGAGAAAACTTGGTCATAGGTCAGACAACTAGGGCAAAGGCCATCTGCCAAGTTTAAAAAAAAAAAAAAAAATTCAGTGCCACACCCTATAGAACAAAGCACCAGTCCAAACCACTGACATTCCCAATAGCACTTACAGGATTTTCTTTTTGCTATCAAGAGATTACTAAGAAATGAGATGGGACTCTCAAAATCCTAAGGCATAACAAACCCCTGGAGACTGAAGCAGGCTATACATTCAAAACTTATGATCCATTCTCAAGTACATTTTTAAAGTGATGGACAAATAACATCAAGGATAATTTATGACCATTATAGAAATTATTCAAATTCTCTAAACTTGATTTTCTTAGAAAACGTCAATGACAAAGGTTAAACAATCTGAATGTTCTATGCATAGAGAGGCATTTAATTTCTCTGTTTTTCTGTTTACTCTCTATCTGCTGACTTTTTCCCATATATTTAGATGAATTTGTTACTAAAGTTCACCCGAAGGTTTATTTTTCTACCAAGCCCTAACTAAAATAACTAAAGCAATTCATTTGAAACTAAACAAAGAGGTGGGGGTGGAGTAGTATGAGTGTAAAATATTTTTTTGCGTGTTTTTTTTTTTTTTTTTTTTTTCTTTTCTGTAAATCAAAGTACTATGGAAACTGCTTTGCCCAAAATTTGGTTCACTGCCTTCATAATATTGGCTGTCAGGAAAAATCAAAACCTTAACATTTAGCCATATGAATATGACCTTAATTTATCCCATTTTGTCAGAGATATAATTTGGATCCAACTGCCTTCTCATCAACTGGTGAGTTTATATTACCATGTTTTACTGTCTCAAGACTGGAATTTTAACGTGAAAACTAAGATTTCTGTTTTTGTGCAACTGTGTGTTTTCGTGTCTATATATTTAACATGTAGATGATATTTAATTTACAAAGAGCTCTATTTAGACAACTTGAAGGAAAAGAATTAAGTGCTAAAAGCAAGTAAGTCATCAGAAATGTAGTAATTAACATAAATAAATGCTTTAAGTTCTTGTGACTCGGGTAAATCTTTTGTAAATAAACTAATTTTAAAATTGTTACTGTCATGTTCAGTGGTTAGGGCTCTGGCCACATGCACCAGGACTGGTGGGTTGGAACTCAGCCAGGGCCTACTAAACAACAGAGACAACAATAACAAAAAAATAGCCACTGGGCGGTGCCTATGGCTCAAAGGGGTAGGGCACCAGCCCCATATGCTGGAGGTGGAGCGTTCAAACCCAGCCCTGCCCAAAAACTTCAAAAAAAAAAAAAAAAAGCCAGGTGTTGTGGCAGGCTCCTGTAGTCCCAGCTACTTAAGCCCAAGAGTTTAAGATTGCTGTGAGCTATGATACCACAACACTCTACCAAGGGTGACATACTGAGACTTTGTCTCAAAAAAAAAAAAATTGTTATTGCTTGCATAGGTTGATATTCGTACCTAGTAGATGTTTTAAGGTCATAAAACTATAAATCCAGCCTTAAAAGGAAAATGAATAAGACTAGTGTAATATTGTTCATTTAATGAAAGCAGATCTATCTTCTATGTAAGCAGCAAAATACCCTAAACTTTAGGAAACTTACTTAAGTGAACACCTGTTTATATGCTATGAAATGGTTAACAGAAAGGCACTTTAAATAATGACTACTCCTGTCTAATAGTTCAGTTTTCATAAGTCATCTAGGTATAATTGTTAAAAAATAAATAAGGTAAATGTAAATGAGATAAAATGTTTATAAATAAATGTTTGCATGTAATTTAAAGTCTTAAAGTTACATTATGTTAAATTAAGTAATAAATTAACTAATAGACACTTACTAAATGTCTGGGTCATTTCCAAATAAGATAAAATATTGAAACATAAATTGCTTAACTTAAATTCGTTCTTGGCCTTCTAAATTTTGTAAAAAAACAATAGATATTTGAGTCTGTTAATAAATATGTCTCTTCCACATTGAATGATTGTTTAATAATAAAAAAGCACATTTCCAAAATTGAAAGATGTGTATTCATAAGTTGTTGGTATATGACAGACAGTTCAAAATTGCTTATTCCGTAATTCTTGACTAAAAATTAGGGTTACTAAGAGTTAAACATTCTAATTAATATATATAACTAATAGATGTAATGTGCATACCAAGTGTACTAGAAAAACTAAGATATATTATTGATAAAAAAGGTTAAAAGGACACAAAAATATTTTTTAAAAAAGAATAATTTTGTCTAATTTGGAGGTTAAAAGTTGTTTCAAAGTACATATTTAAGAAGAAAATAAAAATAAGATAGAAAGAAATGAGGAGAGATGCAAAAAAATTATAAATATGAGGATATATGTTTGGTAAGAACGGTTAAAAAGATAGCTTTGTCTGAAAAAGAATCTTTTGTGGTCAAAAGATAAAGGAAAAAGGAAAGTAAATTTTTGTCCTAAGGTAGAACAATTGGTTGTCACCATATGAAAAAATAAAAAAGGATAAAACAAAATTAAGGCTTAAGAAGTCATAAAATGTTCGAGCAAGTGGAAAAAGGTTGGTGAAAGATGAATCTTTTGAAATAAATTTTGTGTGTAATCAAACTCTGTAAAATGAGAAGAAAATTGTTCATAGCTTTTTCTGAAAATTTAGCACAATTTTGCTATAAAACTAGCTGTCTTTGTTCACAGTAACAAAGTTTTCGTGGAGTATAATCTGCTCTTGATAAAAACAAATTATAAGAGATTTTGATTTTGAATTCTAAAATCTTGTTTCTTTAAATTTTCTACCATATTATGAACCACATCTGTTTCCTATTTTATGGTTTTTGTTTAATTCCCTAACTCTAGATTTAAAATGCTATTTGTTTCATTTAAAATAGTAATTTCATTTCTCCAAATAGTCTTTCAGTTGAAGTTTTTCAGATTGATATCTCTGCACATGATTTGCTGGTCATACATGGTTGCCTTCTTCCTCCCCCTGAAAGGGTACATTTGGGCTTGATTAATCACTCTCTCCCCAGTTTTTTTGATCAGTTCCTGTAATCTTCTCTGGTTCTAACTCTGCTGTTGTGGCCTAACGCTGAAATGTTCTGTCTTGAAGGCTTAGAAAAGTAATGCTTTCCTCCAAGCATTACTGATTCTGTACTGTTGGCTTTTTTGGGGGGGTATGTTTGAATTATTCTGTGCAGACAGGAAATTTCATGTGCTTTACTTTTTCTAAAAGCCATGTATTCCCTTTCTCAAGGTACTAGTTTTCGTGTTTACTTCTTCTGTGATAAGGTGTACACTCATAACCTTGAACACACCCTCTGTAGTGTCTAATTGAATTCAAACACCTTTTCAACAGGTTCAATTTCTAGGTGGCTTAAATGGGCTTCCCATGAGGAGAAGCAATCACACTGCAGGAGTTTTTTCTTTATCTTTTGGTAATTGGCCTAGGAAAGACAGATTTTGTGTTTAATCAAGATAATATTCTGGGCTTCTTGTTGTCTTTATGAGGTTTTGTACTGTTTAGGAAAACCAAGCTTTCAAAAAGTTAAGATCGTGTTGTTTTTAATATCCATGTAACTTCATATTTGCTTTTGAAGTCTTTTAATTGTCTTTCTGATAAAGTGAATGACTATTATTTCATAATGATCTGTGATTCTGTTTTAATTAAATGTTCTACAGTTTTTGACATCTTTCGCAGGCTTCCCTAGTACCAGAGTTTTAAGTTAAATGTTTTTGACCTAGAATTAACTTTGAGATTATTCCATTTGGCCCCTGGGGAGCTTCAAAAGATGTATCTCACATCTTGTAGAGATGTTAAGCTAATTAGACTTATTTGATGTATTGAATTTTATGGAAAGCATTGAAGGCACAGATGGAATCAAATAAAGTGATGGTAAAGTTTCTTTATATGGATTTTTAAAATTTATTTATTTATTTTTACTTATTTTTTTAGAACCAGACCCCTCCTCTGTCACCCAGGCTGGAGGACATAATCACAGTTCATTGTGACCTCCAACTCCTGGGCTGAAGTTATACTCCCCCAATCCTCACAAGTAGTTGGAATAAAGGCACATCCTATCAGGACTGGCTTTTTTTTTTTTTTAATTTATATAGAGATGGGGGGGTCTCACTATGTAGCCCAGTCTGGTCTTAAACTCCTGGCCTTAAATGATTCTCCTGCCGTGGCCTCCCAAAGTGCTGGGATTACAGGCATGAGCCACCATGGCCGGCTTATATGGATGTGTTATTGATGTGGGTGTTCTAAGTATGCAAAATCTATAATAGAAGTTTGATGGTCCTGGAGTGAGACTTTCAGTCATGATTCTGATTATTATCTTAAAATGCTGCATGCAATAGAAATAACTGAATTTCCTTGTCAGTTGCTAAAATTTTTAACCCAGGGGTGTTTTAAGTCTCTGTCATCCACGGTTTTCAGTCCTCTTTGAATATATCTGCAATCAAATTTATAAAAAAAGACTCTGACATGTACTATTGAAGACAGATTTCTGATAACTTCAGGAAGAATGAACTAAATAAAAATGGCCATAACTCTAATGAAGAAACTACTAAGATAAAGCAGAAGCAAAGTGAATTACATGAGATTAAATATCATCTAATGAAGGTAGATATTTGAAACATTGTGGGGTTTTTTACTTACATGTTTTGTTTTTCAGATTTAAAGAAGCTTTCTGTCTCAAACTATCTATAGTCCACAGCAATTTGGTAAAGTATACTTTTGTGAACAAAAGTGGAAACATTTACTTTTCTCTGTACTTGATTGCTCCAAAATTTGAAGATGGTGGGTATTTTTAGATTTTATGGCAATATAGTTGTTTGCATAAGTTTAATAAGAATCTGCTTTCTTTATAACAAGATACAATTGGAAATATTGGTTATATTGCAAAGGTTTTGATGGAGGTGTCATATTTAATATATTTATAGATACTGACAATGTGTAAAGTCTGCCCTAATTTGGCTTTATAGTCTTGAAAACTTTTAAAAGTTCAATCTGAGATTCCTATACGGTCAATTACTATTCTTGCTGCACTTAGGTTGGCCAAATTTAACAAAACTAAACTTATCTTACAAACAAGTTAGCTTTACTCTGATTATCTTTGGTAGAAGTCAGAATGACTATAGAGAGAAAAATTATGTTTCTAAAGGGAAATTATAATATGCTTGTTATTGGATAGTAGCCCTGCACATTGTTTTCAAGTTTTTATTATCTATCTGTAGGCTAAACTGGACCCTAAATTCTTCTAGCTTCTTCTAATCCAGTTTTCTTCCATGGAATTCTAAGAATGGGAACTGCTCTTTCCTAAGGCCCTACAGAAGTTAGATAACTTGGTGTGAATTTCAACAGACAAGTCTCATGTCTGTTCTGTGGGCCACACAGAAAGTTCACAAAACCGCCCAATATAACCAGAGATATTCAGACTACAAAACTAGGACAAGAAGTTGACATTGTCATGCTGTGGATAGCTTTTCCCAAGATAGTGGAACTAGATTCCCCATCACAATGAGACTCTGTTCCTCTTAATTTTTCCTTGCCTACACCTACCTTTTTTACTTGGCAGGATAATGGTGTAGTTGCATTTTTTTTTTTGAAACAGAGTCTCACTATGTCACCCTCTGTAAAGTGCTGTTGTGTCACAGCTCATAGCAACCTCCAACTCTTGGGCTTAAGCAATTCTTGCCTCAGCCTCCCACTGTAAGCTCAGGCAATCCACCTTCCTCAGCCTCCCAGAGTGAGGGCATAAGCCACCACACCTGGCCTTGGTGTAATGAAATTTAATAATCAGTAGCTCTTGTGGGTAACTTGGTGAATTGTTGGATAGGTCATGCCAAGCCTAGTTCTTGCATGAAAAACAAACAAATAAACAAGCAAGTTGCTCAACCCTGTGAGTAACTTTCACAAAATCCCTAACACAACTGTCACTTTCTGCTTCAATTCTATGACAATAGAATTGCTCTCGTTTATCTATTAGTTGAACAAGGTGTTGTCTGAGCTATTGCTCATACTATCTGTTATACCTGGATATAGAAATTCCTCTGGGAAGTTGATATCCTAATACACAAAATAAGAAAACAGGCCATATTGTCACAACAGGTCTCACCTGATTCTGCATGATCATTTTATTTATTCAAATGCTTGCCTTTAAGCCTGCAATTCATGGCTCAAAACTATTAGGCAAACTGGAATTGTCATATTACTATTAATTATACTTCATATTTT
Organism: Loris lydekkerianus; assembly: GCA_963574355.1. Taxonomy (NCBI): domain Eukaryota; kingdom Metazoa; phylum Chordata; class Mammalia; order Primates; family Lorisidae; genus Loris; species Loris lydekkerianus. Next base: position 3,203 of record CAUYPK010050402.1, on the reverse strand, counting down.
CCTTCATATATTCCATATTGAAACTTAGTACTTGTTGCCTATCAAATTCTTGCAGGAGGACAACTTTTAACCAAATAATGCTGGTCCCAGAGATTTGAGATGAGGGCTCAGGTCTATGAAACAGACAAAATTAAACTTAACAATGAACTCCGTGTATACCAGGTGGTCTAAGAGCTGCTCCCTTCAAAATGTCCTTATTGCTCAAAAGTACCTAAAAGGGTTTTGACACAGACTCCTAACTGCCAACTACTTCCTCTGATGTGAGACCAAACCAAGAAGTCAAGATAGGTTATCCCGGCATGGAGAGATGATCAAACCAAATCAGAAATGCTTTCAGAGACAGATCTTCACCCACGGGAGGAGAGGTGAACGTTGGAAAAGTCAAAATGGAGTCACTCATGTCCGACCCTGACAAATGAAGCTCGGGAAGGCCACAAGGGGAGGACACTCATGCCCTATGCCTGTTAAGAAAAACTACTACAAAAGACTGCAAAAATTACAACCTGGTACAAAGGTCATCACAATCTTATACCAAAAAATAAATATATTTCTGTGAGGATATCTGCCCAGCAACTTCCCATTCAACCTTGGGCTGACACTACCCTTGTTATTGATCCTTGCAGGGAAGGATATTTCTTCTGAAAAACTTATGTAACCCTCCTTGGTTTTTTTTCTCTACAAACCTTTGTCTTTACCTCCTTGAATATACCTGCAGGTATTCTCCTTGCCAAATAAATATCACTTCCTTTTAGAGAGCCTTTCCCACTGTTACTGACTTTGGCAGAAAAACTGAGATGACATTCAGTGTCTGCCACTCTCTGAGCTTACTCATGAGTCAGGTGGCCAGAGGCAGATGCACACAGGTTGGATAGATTAAAAACTCTCCGAGGGGTCACATTTCAGAGCGGGTAGTCCGACCATTTATAATCCACATCACCCACTATGATGTAGGCAAAAGCAACCAAACAGGAAAAGTAGGAAAGGTTCAATTCAGTTTTCCCAGAGCACAAAGAAGCCTCTGTATTTGTGATGGTTTAGGAATCAATTAGAGGGTGGGACTAAGAACAATGGGAAATATTGGTTGGCTTTGGAAGGAAGTGCTTTTGGCCAGTTGGTGTAATTTGAGAGGCTGTGTACCAAGCAGTCCTGCCTTGCTGTTCTTTACTGTACCCTCCCTTTGGGTTTGTACTTTATTTTGGTTCAAAGTGATAAGCACACCTTGAGTACCCAGTTGTACAGGTCCTGAGCTGAAGCGTGAGGGTCTCAGCTATGCATCTGTCCTGAGACCTGCCTTAAGGAGCTCACCAGCAGTAACATTCCTTTCTTTCTTTGTAAGATGAAGGTGTGGGACTAAGCGATTTTCAAATCCCTTCTCACCTTTAGCGTCTATGATTTTTATGAATGTGAGGTCAGTTCTCAGAGGAAGAAAGGCCTTCCTGGAAGATAAAGATAAGGAAGAGAGATGATCGAAATGTGACGGATTCGTGTGAATATTATCAAAATGCTCATCTGGCATCTCTCTTTCCGTAAGTTTAAAAGAACTATCATGTCACTGGGACTCTGGCACGTGAATGAGTTGTGTCCACTGCTAAGGTCCAACATGTGTGAGCCAGACATCTAAAAGCAGTGGTTCTGCTTCACCACTTGTTTTGAAAATGCAAATTTGTTCCATTGCAATTGATATATTAGAGAACAATTTGAGCACGATGCAAATTTTGCACTTGCTTATGGGTGTGATTCCATCCACAAGACACATGAGGTGACAGCAGAACTGAGCTGCATAGGGTCAAGGAAAAAACAAATCTAGAGGCAGGGAAGAATACCTTTGTTTAAAGATTTTGCACAAAGGGCAGTGGAGGAGAGGACTATTGGAAAAGAGAACACGTTGTCAGCAGCTCAAGGATTAGACGAAAACAGGTTTTTCTTTTCTGAATAGAAGTAAATAAGGCTAGAAAGAGCACTGTGGGCATGAGGGCGAGAGGCTGATGATTGGCTAGAGTAGGACAGAGGACGTCAGTTTGCTCTCAGGAGATGCTCGCTGAGGTTGAGGGTAGGCCAAAGCTCAGGGGGCTTGGGGAGGAGAGGAGCACACCCCAGGTTTGATGATTGATCATTTTGATGCTGATTGATCAGGGGACAATCCCTGAGGCTGATCTAAGTCACATGGGACATGGGTCTCTTTACAGTAAGCTGTTTCTGGGCCACAGAAGGGAGTGGGAATTTGTTTTGCAATGGCTGTCCTCTAGAATCACAGGACCCTAGTAAAGTTCAGCAGTGTCAGGAGGAACATACAGAATGCGTACATGCATACGCTTCAAACACCTACCCGCTTCTCCAAGTGTGTCCTCAGCAGTCTGTCGCCCTGATGTCTGATGATCTTCCTTCTGCCACTTCCTGCTGTCTCCCAAGCTGTCCCCCTCTTCCCCCCCAGTTTAAGATTCAGGTCTTTTTCAAGATAAGGTGCCATATTTATTGTGATGTGTCTTAGTCTGATTTGTATTGCTCTGAGTACCACAGACTGGGTAATTTATAACAAACAGAAATTTATTTGATTCGCGGTTTGGGAGGCTGAGAAGTCCAGGCTACATCAGCCCCTGGGAGAGGCTTTCTGCTGCATCATCCTGAGGCAGAAGACTGAAGAGCAAAAGATCACAGTGAAGCAGAGAGAACACATAGGACTGAGAGAGAGGGATGGGGAGAGACAGAGGGAAGGAGAGTAAGGTAGCCAAACTCCCACAGTAACTAGCCCATTTAAAAAAGCAGAGCCCTCAGGAGCTATTCCCTAGTAAAGGTCCCACCTCTTATCAAACAAATACTGCTGCACTGGGGACTAAATCTTCAACACTTGAACTTTGGGGGATGCATTGAAATCATGATGTCTATGGATTTCTTAACTACTTAACATGTTTAAGAGTGTGCTACCATTTTTATTAGTTTCCTATCTTTTAATGTGTCACTAAAGACATTTTTGAATGTGCCCTAACCCCATTTTCCCATAAGCCCTGTGGTTTTATTTTTTTTCCCATCCTTCCCCTCCTTCCCCTCCCTGTCCCCCTTCCCCATATTCTTAGGTTGTAACTGGGTTATAGCTTTCATATGAAAGCCATAAATTAGTTTCATAGTAAGGCTGAGTACATTGGATACTTTTTATTCCATTCTTGAGATACTTTACTAAGAAGAATATGTTCCAGCTCCATCCATGT
>CAUYPK010050400.1:0-14986 GCA_963574355.1 Loris lydekkerianus | reverse complement strand
CCCGCCCGCCTCGCGCCGCTGCCGTCCCCAGCGGTCCCTTCTGTTTCCTCCTCCTCCCCTGTCCCTCCTCCCCTCCCTTCTCCCTTGTCCTCCTCCCTCCTCTCTTCCCTCCTCCCCCCTTCCTTCTCTTCCCTTCTCCCTCCTCCCCTCCCTCCTCCCTCCTCTTCTTTCCCCAGGTCTACCTTCTGTTTCCTCCTCCTCCCCTGTCCCTCCTCCCCTCCCTTCTCCCTTGTCCTCCTCCCTCCTCTCTTCCCTCCTCCGCCTCCCTCCTCTGCCTCCCTCCTCCACCTCCCTCCTCCCTACACTTCTCTCCACAGCTCTACCTTCTGTTTCCCCTCCTATGGTGACATGCCCAGACAATATAGTTCAAATTCTCAAGGGAAACAGTAGACTGGACCACCTCACCTGTTTTTGTTTTGTTTGAGTTTTTTGTTTGTTTGTTTTGTTTGGGGGTTTTAATGTATATTTTTACATTGGGAGGGGGGAGTAGAAAAGAAAGCAACCCCTATACGGGGCCTGTTCAGTGGCGGCTTCTGGTCCCATAGTCTTAAGAAAGACTTTGAGGAATTAAGCTGTTTGGGAAAATCCAGGCGTAGTTGCTTTGCGTGTTGTGACGGGTGGAAGGGGTGAAGTACGAAGGCCCCCACAACCTCCATCTGCTCTCAGACTACGTCCCGGAACCCTGGGGCTGAGAAGGCACCACTTTCATTCCTGCCTCTTGTGATTGTTGGTGGCCACAAGCGAGAGAAGAGGGACAAACAGAACAAGTTGGTGGACAGGGCGAGCTGCACGTCGGGGGCCAGCCTGATCCCACGCTGTGGGCGCAAGAGCCTGGGGAAGGAGCCCTGGGCCCGGTAGGCCAGCTCGCACCCCAACAGTTTAATCGCTGCACACACACGTGTGGATGTGGGACGGTTCACTGGGACCGCCTGTGCACATCCCCGAGTCAATCAGATCCAGAAGCCGGAGAGCAAACGCTGCTGCTGTTTGTGAGACTGTGGGTGAGGCCGGGCACAGTGGCTCACACCTGTCATCCTAGCACTCTGGGAGGCGCAGGAGGGAGGATCCCTTGAGCCAGGAATTGGAGACAAACATGGAATCAGAGCCAGACCCCGGTGTCGACTAAAAAAAAAAATAGCTGGGCGTTCTGGCAGGCACCTGCCGTCCCAGCTAGTTGGGCGGCTGCGGTAGGAAAATCACTTCAACGTCATAGGCTCGTCTTAAAATTGTTTTAGAAAATAGATATAGAATACATATCACATAGTAACTCAAGAAATTTGAGGTTGCTGCGAGCCACGTGATGCCAAGGAGCTCTAGCCTGGCAACAGAGAGGGACTCTGTCTCAAAACAAAAAGAGAGCCTGTGGGTGGAGCTGACCTTTAGAAAGGGTCCTGGCCAGACAGGCGATGAAACAATTCTTGTCAAAAGCCTTGCTTCCCAGAATACCCTTTCTCCACCCATCCACTAAGAACAGCCTTCCAACCAATTCTCCCAAAACCAGAAAGGTTCATTCTTTGTCGCACATCCCACCCATTTTGTTCAGTGCCCCCAGCAGAAACAGTCACATCCGGCTTTTGCTGTCCCTCTTCCTTAAGCTCAAATCCTTTATTGCACATAAATCACTAAACCCAAACCATAAATTTCCACAATTGCGTCCCCTACTAGACTGAGTGTGTCTCCCAAAGATAGGCTTTGAACTTCAAGCACTTCGGTATTCCCAGCATTGCACACCATGTCTGGTAGTAAGTGCTCAACAAATGTTTTGTTGACTGAATTTCTTTTAATATGCTAATTCATTAATTAATATTTATGAACGATGTCTCCCAAGTCTGCCCCTTGCCTTAGGGAATTAATTGTATGTAATTGAAAGGGCAAGGAGTTGGAGTTAGAAGCAACGAATTAGAAGCATGCATTAAAATATGGATGAATTTTATAAAATATAGTTCTTATTGAAAAAAGGCAAGAAAAAGAAGCTACGTAATGAATATCATTCACATAAATTAAAAGTATATGCACACAAAATAGTACTTATTTTTTCAGAATATATAACAAGACACCCCAGTCACACTGATTTGATTAATTCACCATTCACTCCTATCAGATGTACCCTATAAAGATGTATCACCATCAGGTACTCATAATAATTAAAAAGAAAAATTTTTTATAAAGAACATACACAAGAAAACAAATACATATCAAACACACTGGAATTTCTGGCTATGAAAAGCAGGGAATGGGATTTTTGTTTTAGAAAAAAAGGATAAAGATAAATAAAAGGGAAAAGATTGTTTACACACATCAAAGATGATAATGTGTCTTGAACCAAGGAGAATAATTAATTCAACCATCTGCCTTTAACTTAAAAATAAAGAATAAAGAAAGAGACAGGATTTTAAATCACAAAGGTTTAGGTCTAGACCCCAGCTCTTACTTGCTAGTGAATTGATCCTAGGAAAGTTACTTAACTCTCATCGGACCTTAGTTTTCCTGTTTTAAGAAATTGGGCTATTATTAACAACATCATAGGCTCGTCTTAAAATTGTTTTAGAAAATAGATATACAATACGTGTCACATAGTAACTCAAGAAAAGTAAGTTCATATAAAATAAATTCCTACACAGAACTCCTGCCTGCATCTACCCATGGAGTCTTCTGGTTCACATATATTCACTGTGGAATCTCTCTTTCCAAGATATTGCGCCTCTGTTCAAAATCTTTACATTGTTTTCTGCTTCCTATATTACCTATTTCCCAATTTATTGGGAATTAGGTAGATGGCAGTGGCAAGGTGGGGGAGGGTAGGAATGATGCTGTAACTCTTAGTATGAGATTAATAGGGAAGAATTGCCCCCATGCCACAGGGTTGGACCATGAAGTCGGCTACTGCAACATTTTTTTCTACTACTATAATACAAGGAATGGCCTTAACTGTCACCTATTAATCCACAGATCAATGCTCAGTGATTCAATCTACTTCTTTTCATAAACTTTAGCTCTAAGTAAACCAATTTTGTTATTTTCTCTGTGGAAGCCTTGAGATTCCCCAGATGTAGGACTTTACTGAAGATATTCCACATTTGGAATTCCTTCTCGTCTGCTATCTTATTTCAATAGTAGCCACTTTTTAAGGACCAGATAAAATGTCAACTTCTGTATAAAACTTCTCCCCAAATTTCGAGTAATTTCCCCTTTCAAGATCATCGTACTGATTTGGTGTCATTTACTGCCTTCATGTAAGTTTATATTATCTTCTCCATCTGGATTCTATCAGTATTGAGTGTAGAATGTTTTATCTTTATGGTATCGTTGGTTGTACCTAGACAGTGACTTGTACATGGTAAACCCTCCAAAAATACGAATTTATGAAGAAGCCAGTTCAATGGTTTAAGAAAATGTCATGTGCCAGGGAGTTAAATTTCAACTTATTCAATCAGTCAAAAAAGGGTGGGCAGAGGAAATAACTATCATAACTGTAAGTTAATGAATCTGTGAATCAAATATTTTCTTTTGCATTTCTACCTTCACTTTCTTTCTTTTACCTCTGTCATAGAGGTTTATGGGTATATTGGGGTAAATTGCAACCACAGGGGGCCTTGTTTTACCATTTGTAAAATAAAGGTGCTTGACCAGACCTCTCTTCAATTGGAATCTTACATGGAAACTCCATCAGTAATCACGAATAGATGTAGCTGCTGTGATGAATTTGGGGAGGAGCTGGGATCCCTGTCTTCCCATCCATGCTTCATTTCCCCATCTCTTTGAAACTGAGATTGAAAACTCCAGGAGGAAATAGGCCCAAGGGCTTCCAACTACCCATCAGTGGTGACTCTAGGAATGAAGAAAACTAAAAATCTCTGTGCTTTTTTTGTGCCAACTTCCCACGAGGCTGTCTTTCAGGCCAGTACAAGGTTTACTTAGCAGGCTGTTCAAAGTAGTAGACATCTCACTACCTTCCCCAGATTCCACGGATAGCAAATGAAATAACGTAGGTCAAAGCATTTGCCCACAATAAATCTTAACAGAAAGGCATAACGGCATTTGTCATATTTAGTTGACGATAGTTGCAATTATTATTTTATTACTGCTTTGCAACACTACTTACAGACAGTGATCTTAGATTTACTGAAAGAAGGGGAAAGGGAGTAGACTCTATTCTAGGCTATTTCGCTGGTTCCTAATCTTCATCTCCCAGCGTGGTGATGTTTTCGCATGTTTCCATGCTTGGGTTCCAGGGGTTTCTTTCTTACAGAGCTCAGACTAATACCGGTCACGGTACAGAGAAGACCCTTGTGCTGCACACATTCCTATACTCACTGCTTTCTGGCATCAAACTTGTGCTCAGCTCAGGCCCATCCATCAGTCATGATGGTGCATCCATGATGTCACCTTCATGACTGAGATGAACTGACTTGCCCAAGATCACATAGACAATGACAAACTTAGTATCCAAACCCCAAATCCACTGAAGAGCTTTTGGATGAACTATAAAAAACAATCCTCCATATTCCGTACTATATCGACATCTGATCCCATTAGCAACATATGGGTTGTGTGAAATTTAGCATTTTCCTCCACAGGAAGCCATTTGACTCTCATATAATCAAACACTAGAAACATTATGTTTCACGTCTTCACAATTAATATGTACTGTGACGGAAGTGTGGCAGGATGGTTTGTTTTATTTTAAGAAACTTCTATCTGAGGGTGGAAGAAAGCAGGTACAGGCTTTTATAGGTCGAGCACCCCAAATGTAAAAATATGAAAGCTGAAATGCTCCAAAATCCGAGAATTTTTTTGAGTTCTGATGTGATTGTGAAGTTTTGGGTTTGGGATGCTAAGTATAATGCAGATATTCAAAACTTGGAGGGGGGAATCTTGAAATCTGAAATACTTCTGGCCCCAAGCCTTTTGGATAGGAGATATTCAACCTATGTTCATCTAGTTGACTTTTGTGTTACTTTCCTTTTGCAAGTTCTTTGTAAATAACCAATCATGCTCAAAGAATGAGCTTTTCTTTTCTCTTTCATCAGAGCCTTTCTTTCCATAGTCCTCTCAGGCATCCTGAGGATGTCTATTCAGAGGAGAGAACTTGGGAGACAGAGAGAGGGCTGGGCTTTGAGGAAGGCCGTTAATGCTTCCTTTCTCCTGGGTACCAAGTGATTTGCCAACCTCATCTCCACAGCATGCTGGGACTAGAATTCAAAGTCAGGACAGAGAGCCAGAAACCTCAGCTTCCAACCTCTAGGTTTCCACCTACGTTTTCATTCTAGGCCTCAATAATGCAAGAAGAATATGTTTTAATGTAAATCCCCAAAGCCAACTCCATTCGGTAAGAGATTAGTAAAAACTAAATAACTAAACTTGAATTCAAGGACATTTGAACCCAATATCATCAGACAATTTCCATTTAGAATTTTTGCTAATTATATCACTCCGATGTAGCCTAAAACTAGTAGAAAAGTTCACATACTATTCACCAACTTTTAAATCCTGCATGTTAATTTAGCAGGAGAAAAAGGGGGAATGAAGAAAGAAAATAAAACTATTACAATTCTAAATCTCCAAAAATGTTCAGCTCTAGTTTGTTTTGTTTAAAAAAAAAAAAAAACAACTTGGTTTTAAATTTATTCAAATGAGTGTAGGCACTGCAAATAAAATGTTAGAATGTAGACAGAAGGTCTGTGAAGCATAAATTATAGGTGTTTTCCCACTGGTTTGTGTGAAAGATTTGCTAGATCATAAAAGTTTAATTCACTAAAACTCAGTCCTTTGGAAAGATAAACTAACTTTTTGCTTGAAGAATCACATTCATTCACTTAAGGAATTTATACTGGTGCACGATGCTTGACACCATGAAAGACACAGATACGTGTATATGTTAAAACAAACAAACAAACAAAATAACCTCTGACATTAACAAGTACACAGCCTAGAAAGTTAGTTACAAATATTAGTAGAAGAGGAAAAAAAAGAAAGAAAAAAAAAAAGAAAAATATGGAGAGATAAGATCTACTACCCTGGAAATGTCAGGAAATCCAGTTTTTGTCAACATGGATTCCACATTGGATTGTACTGTCCCGTTTTGGTTGCATGTGTCTTATTTAAAAAGCAAATAAGTGTTAAAGCACAATTGAGGCTAAAATGATGAATAACCTGTAATCTCTTCCCTCAAAGAGTTTACAATCTTACAATCATTTTGATAGTGAGCTGGTTTTCAAGAAAAGGGAGGATCTCCTGTTATCTCAAAGCAAGAAGAGATAGTTCTGAATAGAGGAGCTGCAGAAACAAAAGAACCGGACCACATTTGAGTAGGATTTTGTAGAAAGAGGATGATGTTAAAAAGATTGATAATTGATTTTTGAAAGACAGGCTCAACCTGGAAGGAAAACCCACTTCAGATAGATGATTCTAATTTCTGGGCCAAGAATTGAGCATGGTTAGAACCAATGATCCAGACCGAAAGGAATCTATCGGAATGGCTTTTCTGTCTATAGATAGGTGGATACTTACGTGTTCTGGGTACCTACATTCCTATTAAGAAGGAATTGGGACCCCTGTCTACCTATAAGAGGTGACTCTTACCCTGAATAGGAGGTTCAGAGGTGAAAGATTGAATCTCAGAAGCAGGAAGTGCAGGGCGCCTGCCCATCCCACCTACCCACCCCTGCTGCCTTCCATCTTGAGCTCAGCAGCATCAGCCCCTCGCTCAGCATTGAAAGCAGCAAAGTAGGCCACTGGAAAGTCTCTGTCATCGTCATCAGCAACTTAGACCCTTAGCAACAATCCATTTAAACCCTTAATGATTGTCACCCTGTACTTTTTCACTATGCAGGATATAGACAAAATAGCAAGCACTTCCAGAGATGAGGTAAGTGAGAAGTCAAAATTGTAAACTTGGATTTTTAAGACTGCACTGTAGCACAACTTTTAAACTTCAGCAGTGGAGACTGTCTTTCTATTCATCATATAAAACTAAGACACAAATAAACTTTTTAAAAATACCTAAATCAAAACCTTTTTCATGTTAAGTAGAATGGGCAGGTTTGAAATTGAATCCATGACCAAGTGTCCTCCTGAACACTCTTGAATGAATCATGAATTAACAAGAATTTCATAGAACTATAGAAACTCAAGCTGGAGAGGACTTGTAAAGTAATCTCTGTAATTGAGTAATGGATTCTCCCGGGAATGCTTCATTCGGGGGCACCCAATGGATTTTGTGTTGAAGGCTACTATGGTTTGAATGTTCATCTCCTCCAAAATTCACATTGAAACTTAAGCTTCAAGGTGTCCATACTTAGAAGTGGGACTTTTAAGAAGTGATTCCATCTGGAGACCTCTTTGCCTTTATGGATGGCTTTGTCAATTTATGGATTAATAGATTAATGGGTTATCATGGGAGGGGGACTGGTGGCTTTATAGGAAGAGAAAGACCTTGAGTATGGCCTGTTAGGATGCTTCCCTCACCACCCAATGCCCTGTACTGCCTCTCTGAGGAGTCCCCACCAGGTATGGCCTCTCCACCTTGGACTTCCCAACCTCCATAAATGTAAGAAATAAATTCTTCTCTTTCTTATAAATCACCCAGTTTCAGTCATTCTGTCATAAACAACAGAAAACAGACTAATACAGAGGCTAAGGGTTACCTGTCCTTCAGAATTCCTCCGTCATCATCTTTGACAACGGCTGCCTAGGTAAGAAGCTACATTACTCAGATTTCTTGAACTAATTTGCAAACAGGATTTATATGCTTGCCTCTAAAGGTCAGGACAAGGTCATTTTAATAATAACAAGTGCGATTTGAATTTGAACTAGGAAACACAAGAGGGAATCTTGCCATTAGAAAGAGTAAGAGGAATGAAGGAAAAAGAGTTTTCTCTTTGCTTCACTTTTCTCACATACTTGAACTTGTAGGATGACCTTGTTCACCTTTTTACTCCTCAAACCCCACATTTCCCAACATTTACCTTTTTTTCAGTCTCCTATTCTTATTTAAAGACAAACATGACCTCTTTTTCTTATTCTCATCTCTTCCCTCCACATTCTTTCCTCTCTCTAATATAAAATAAACTTAGACTTTTATATCCTTAAAAAAATATAAGGCCAAACATGGAAATCGTTTTTTTAAAGACAAATCAAATTTGAAAGGTAGTATATACAAAAACCAATCCTGTATTTTATAAATGAGAAGTCTCAGGCCTAAGGAATTTAAGGACTTGCTAAGGGTAGGGCCCCAACTTCTGCGAATTGTAGACTCAGAAAGGCATTGACTCTGGGGACAGAATCATGAGATAATGCTTATAATGCTCAGCTCCAAACACGGCCTATCACGAACACCTCATAAAAATCATCAAAATAAGTTTCTGTCTTCAACAATCTCAGAGTGGTAAGGGGCCATCATGACTCAGCAATGCTAAATCACGGGGTGCTGCTCATTTCACACTGGGGAATCCCATGCAAATTCACAAAACCCTGCCTCCTGCCCCCTTGCCATAGCCTCCTTTCATCCTGGCTCTCAGATTTAAGATCCTATGTGGCCTTATTTGTTTCCTCTACTTCTCCGAACACTAAACCTTGTCCATTAACATCAAGACGACCAGCAGTGCACTCCTTAGAGTGAAGGTGAGTGCCAGGGGATATGAAGAACGATGCCAGCAGACTTCACACAGCACAGCTTAAAAATGTTGTCAAATGCCAAAAGAAAGAATGTTTTCGAGTTTCAAAAAGAAAACAAAAATGTGCAGAACAGCTAAACTCTGTTGATAGTTCAGTCGGCTGTGCTCACAGATCTTTCTTGATCTTTCAGAATAGTGAAATTCATTCAAACAAACTATGGTCCCTAAAACTCTCTCTCTCTTGTTCTTTCTGTCCTTCCTCCCCTCCGTCCCTTTCTTCTCTCTTTCCCTTTCTTCCTTCCTTTCTTGCTTCCTTCCTTCTTTTCTTTTGTTTCCCCCCTTTTAAGGGGCAGGATATCACTCTGTCACCCAGGCTGGAGTGGCATCATTATAGCTCACGGCAACCTCCAACTCCTAGGCTCAAGCAATCCTCCTGCCTCGGCCTCCCTAGTTGTTGAGATTACAGGCACGAGCCCCTATACCCAGCTTCTAATATTTTCAAAGAACTCACTCCTCTTAAGCCCTCTCCCACTGTCTCATTCCTCTGTCTTATTTTCTTGAGTATGTATGGGATATTATTATCCTTCACACACTAAAATTAAAAAAAAAAAAAAGAAATTAGAGTCAGAATATCAAAGAAACTTACTCAGAAATTTTAAAGCTTTTGGCATTTATTAGCAAACTAATTTCTTTTGTAGGATAAACAAAGTCCTTTATGGTCACCTACCACCATCTGAAAAACAAAGATTTTCCTAAATTTGGGGTGATCTCTCAAACTACTCTTCTAGAAAAGAAAATAGATACATAATACTTTTCAGTTCTGAACCGGGAGAGTACTAAAGGAAATAAGCCTGTAAAAGCAATTTTAATACCCTTCCAGAAGTGATTTCACCAAACCCGTGATAGCAGCATGAAGTTGTGAGAAAAATCCTTGCCCTGAGGCCCTGGAGGAAAGAACAAACAAGCACTAGACACGATTTCTAGCCTCAAATCTGCCAGAATTCCCCATATCATTAAAAAAAAAAATTCATTTTTCCCACTCCCAGTTTTCTCATCTATAAAATGATGGGGTTACATCAGTGGCCTCTGAGCTCAGTTTTCAGATTCTGTAAGACAACGTGCTCGATTTCATTTCCTTCTCTATCTTCTTCTACCCAGCCCCATTCATCTCTCATGATGGAAATGCCACTTCCCCAGGTGGTCAGACCACTCATCTCCAAGGTATCCTTCGAGCCTTTCTCTCACAACCCACGTTCAATCCATTCTGGGCACCCTGAGCCCTGATTTCAAAACATATGCTGAGAGTGACTCCTTCTCACCATCTGCACTGCTGCGATTGCGTTCCAAGCCTCCTCACTCACCCTTCCCTCCTGTCTTTTCCTCCTGTTCCCATGTTTGCTCTTGTAAGGTTTATTCTGTCCACAGTGGCAGTCACATGGGTCCTTTTTAAAACAAATCAAACCCTGTCCCTTCCTGAAACAGGGTCACACGCAGGTTTCCTTCAGTCTGTCTATCTCACCAACGATGTCGCCTTCACTCTCCAAGCTACACAGGGCCTTTGCACATGACACCCCTCTGGCTGGAATACTCTCTCCACATGCCCACATGGTCTCCGACCGTGCTGAACAGGTCTGTTTCAACGTCATCTCCTCAAGAAAACTCATCCTGACCACTTTATCTGAAATAACTGCTCCATCACTCTCCATCCAGGTCCTTCATCTTTTATTTTTCTTAGTACCTCTCATCACCGATGTGCTAGATGGATTCTCTGATGGTCCACAATGAATCATGTTCCTCTCCCTGCACCCCTGTCCACGCCCATTGCTACATGACTTTCTCTGGCCTCCTGGAGCATTAGCAAATATGACATACACAGAAACTCCATGAGTGCTTGCTCTTGGACACTTGCTCCCAGGGAACTCCAAGATCACTGGGGGACAACACATCATGTGGGCGGAAGACAGAGGGGTCCGATCACCCCAGCTTTCCCAGCTGTACTCAGCCACCAACTCACTTCCCAGGGCAAAGCAGCCACAGACGTGAGCCCAGGGGAGGGCTGCAGACAACCTACCCTGCTCACCTACAGAATCATGTGGACTCATAAACTGCTGTTGGTTTAAGCCACTCAGTTTGGGGCAGTTTTTTAATAAACTAAAACATAACTAATGCTGCCCCGGGGCTTATTGTTTTCCCTATTACTTTCTGCCCATTGGAATGTAAACTCCACAGGGGTAGAGACTTGGTTTTTGTCATTGCTGTAATGTCACCATGTAGAGCAACGCATTGAGTATATTAGTAATAAATATTTATCAAATGGGTGTTGGCATGAATGAATCAGCAATGTCGTCGTTTTCAATATGCTGCTTAACCTACACAAATGCTTTCAGGACCACCTTGTATTTTTAAATACCCGTCCTGAGAAGAGGAATAAAAGTGGCATTTCAGGGTTTTGGTTCATAATTAACCCTATTTGAAAATGGAAATTTCCTTGAAATCAACTTGGAACCTGGGGCTTAAACTCCCTGATCTCAGTCCTGACGTTTGTCCTACACTCTGCTGCCCATCACTGACCCCCTTCTATGAGAGGAGTAACTTCCAAGCGTGTGGCTGCAAGTATCTGGTTAACATTTAAGCACTTCCCTGGAAGCCCCTGCAATCATGTCGCATAAGTGATGGGGAAATGCTAGTGAGGACAGGCAAGGTGTCTGGGAAGGTAAGCAATCTGAAATGTCTTACAACGTCTCCATCCTGGCACACAGCGGGTGCTCATGGCTAAGACCGCAGTGGCACCCATTCTGTCTTTTTGGTAAATCCAAACTTTCTGAGCCTGTGGCGTGGCCGTTGAACACTGGGCTCACTGCATGATCAATTTCTACAAGTTTCCCATTGCGAAGCCGTCAGACCCATGCACAGAGAACAATACACCTTTTAAGTTGTTACTTTCTGTCAGGTATAATTATAGTTATAAACCTGCCATCCTTCCACCACCTTAGAAAAATGCCTCCCTGCTCACCAGCAGCCTCGGGCCCTGCTGAATGAAGAAAGCCCCGTACGTATCAGAACTCAGTAAATTGTACTGATGGTGGGGATGCAGAAAGAGAGGCTGGATCTAACCTCACACTCTCTTGCCCAGTAAGCTGGGTCTGCCTCTTCGCAGATGAAGACTCGGGAAAACAAACCAAAAACTGAGACACTGAAGTTTCAGTTTTAAATACAGCCTAGATCTCTCTGAGAGAATGATCCGTTTTGAAAATATTCTTCTGAGTAAAGTGTCTCAAGAATGGAGGAAAAAGTATCCAACGTACTCAGTACTTCTATGAAACCTACTTAGATTTACTCACACTTTGTTATGAAAGATAGAACACAACTATAGTCCAGGATGAAGGAGAGAAATGGAATCGGGAGGTTTGACAGAGGGAAGGCAAACGGCAGGACCACACCTATGGAGCATATTGCGAGGATACAAGTCAAATCTTTCAAGCGTAGAACATAAATGTCTTAACACAATAATCAAGTAAATGAGGCAAAAGCTATGCTGATTGGTTTGATGTAACCACGTCAGATTGTATTTTAAAAAATCAACATATTGCACCCCACATATGCATAAATGTATTCATGATCTATGTGTATTTGATTTAATAAAAAAAAAATTAAATGGAGCCCAGAAGTGAGTGCGATCGAAACGGACAGTAGACAGAACATAGCATGTTTCCTGTGGCACAGCCAGTGTTCTTAGGCATAACCTGGTACCACAGAAGGCAGATCTAGGAATTGGGCACTGGCCCACTTGGAAGCTGCCCTTGAATCTGCCCCACTGGTTGTGTGGCCGGTAGCAAATGTATTCAGTTGTTTTACCTGAAAAATGAGAAAATTGTACTAAATGAGCTCTATGGACTTTTGAAACATAGAATGTTATAGGCCGCAATGAGCAATTCCAAAATCATGCTGTTTTATCCCATTTCAAGAGGAGAGCCACAAAAATCAATATTTTTTTTTCACCAATTGTTAAGCACTAATTAATAGTTCTATGAAGCAAATAGCTTTCTAGGAAACAGCTTACTTGATGTTGTACTGTATTTTTCTCTAAAGCAAACAACATGAATTAATTGTATGTTAGAATGTCTGCTAAGAACTGGGGCCAGAAGACATATGAGGACTTGGCTCCCCACCCTGAAGAAGGCTGTGGCCATGCGATACAGTATCTTAGATGTAAGAACTCTGCTCCCCACCTGTAGAAGGCTGTGGCCATGTTATATAGGATCTTTCAAATGAGGACTCTACTCTCCCCGCCCCATAGAAGGCTGTGGCCATGTTATACAGGATCTTACATTCCAGGCCAAGGAGTTTGGATCTGGGTCTATAAGGAATGAGCCTTCCAAAGGCCTTCAAGTAGAGAGTTACCGGTCTTTGTGGTTTGGAGGAGGATCATTCTGGCAGCAGGGCTAATGCAAGGGAAATAAGCAGGTGCCAAGGGACCCAAAAGGCGGCTGCCACCATAGTGTGAATGAAAGACGAGGAGACATCTGTGCCTCTGCTACTAACTGTTGTAACAAATAGGCCTGAAAGTGTCATGGCTAAGAGGCATTGCCCTGGGCAGCCAGTCAGGACCAACCAGGAGGTAGCTGTCCTTCAACACATTCGTTTAGGGGCCCAGGCTCTGCCATCTGCGGGTCCACGTCCTACAAGGCTTTGTCACCAGCAGAAGATGAAAAGGCAGGAAAAGTGAGCATGGCAGCTGGTTCCCGGGGCCAGGCCTGGATGAAACACGACCCATTTCCTTTCTCTGTCCATGGGCAGCACTCGGCTGACACTACAGCGCCTGGGAAAACCATGTACTCTCTCAATTCCCTGGGAAGATAAAGAGAATGGAGGATGAAGAACTTTTGGAAATTTCTGCTCTAAGACATGAGCTAAGAGAAATTAGCCAAGAAGATGGAGACAGGGGGATGGAATGAGGAGACCATTTCTGCAGTATGGTCACAGGACCTGTTAACAATTAGGAAGGAAGCCAGGAAATGAAAGGAAGCTATATGCTGGTGACCCAGAAGTTTCTCATTTGCAAAACGGAAGTGAAAAATATTGCAAATAAGATGTAATCTTTTTGGTGGGCAACATGGTGTTAGGTATCAAAATTTTAAATGGAACATACCTTTCACAAAAACATTCTACTTCAGGAACTTATCCTACAGGAAAATTAACACAGTACGTATGCAGAGACATTCACGGAAGCGTTACTTGCTTTAGCCAAAAAAGAAAACTATGTAAATGTCCATAAAAAAGATGAGCTATAATAAATTATAATAAACCCACATGACTGTGCAACCATTAAAAATAGCAAGATTGATCTGGAGGTATTGACTTAAAAAGATGTCTGAATTGTGCTGTCAGATTTAAGAAGCAAGCTGCAGTTTGGGGATAAAAATATATGTATGTATATTCATTAAAGAAAAACTCTAAAAGAATATACCGAAAACCATTAGTGGGTATTTTGAGAGTTATATATTATTTAAATTTCTTTTTACAGAGTGTCTGCTTTCACTTGGGAAATCAGAAACCTATATAATTTGCAGTTTTAAAAAATATTATTATTATTTTAGAATAGATAAGGCTTTGCATGTTTGGGGGAAGACGCAGGATGTGAGTCCCAGGTAGCAGGTGCACATGTGTGGATACGTGTTGTTATTTTTGTTGTCCCTCCTAAGCACTTTGCAACAGCAGCAGTTTTGCTATTTTAGACAAGAGAAAACAGAGCCTCCGAGAAGCTAATGACTTCCAAAGGTCACAAAGATCAGAAAGATCTTTGCTTGGGCTTCATGGAAAAGATGGTGAAGGCCTTCTCTGCCAAGGTTCTATTCCACTATCCAGCACAGGACCCCCACAGGCAGATGGTGGCCTGGCTGCCCCAAAGGGATGAGCAGGGCAGACATAGAGAACAAAATGGCAGTGGGAAAGTGGGCTGCGTCTTTTCTCCAAAGATCATGTGAAATGCCAATTAAAATAACCCCTTTGTCTATTTTCACTTCCCAATTCCACTTATCTCCTTTCCTTTTCTTCCTACTTCTTCCTATTTTGTTTCCCCACGTTATTTTTTTTCCCCTTTCTCCTCCTAACAAAAGAATTAAGACTGGGCGGCGCCCATAGCTCAGTGGGTAGGGTGCCGGCCATATACACCGAAGCTGGCATGTTTGAACACAGCCTGGACCAGCTAAAAAAAAAAAAACAATGATAATGCAACCAAAAAATAGCTGGGCATTGTGGCAGGCACCTGTAGTCCCAGCTACTTGGGAGGCTGAGGCAAGAGAATCACTGAAGCCCAAGAGTTGGAGGTTGCTGTGAGCTGTGACACCACAGCACTCTACCCAGGGCAATAT
>CAUYPK010050397.1:0-31234 GCA_963574355.1 Loris lydekkerianus | reverse complement strand
ATGTATGGTGTGAGATGGAGCATGTGTGGTGTGTGTGTGTGTGTGTGTGGTGTGTGTGTGTGTGTGAGATGGGGCATGTGTGGTGTGAGATGGGGCATGTGTGGTGTGTGTGTGTGTGTGTGAGATGGGGCATGTGTGGTGTGAGATGGAGCATGTGTGGTGTGTGTGTGTGTGTGTGTGTGTGTGTGGTGTGAGTGGGAGCATGTGTGGTGTGTGTGTGTGTGAGATGGGGCATGTGTGGTGTGAGATGGGGCGTGTGTGGTGTGTGTGTGTGTGTGTGAGATGGGGCATGTGTGGTGTGAGATGGGGCATGTGTGGTGTGTGTGTGTGTGGTGTGAGATGGGGCATGTGTGGTATGTGTATGTGTGTGTGTGTGTGTGTGTGTGTGTGTGCGTGAGATGGGGCATGTATGGTGTGTATATGTGTGTGGTGTGTGTATGTATTTGTGGCATTTACGTCAGCTTCCTGAGTAGCTGGGACTACAGGCACTCGTATGTGTTTGTGGGGTGTGTGTATGGTGTGCAGTTGGTGGCCTGGTGTGTGTGATAGGCGTGTGGTGTGTGTGTAGTAGTGTGTGTGGTACAGTCCATGGCATGGTGTGTGTAGTGATGACTGTGTGTGTGCTGTGTAGTCTGTGGCATGGTGTGTGTGTGCTGTGTATATATTGTCATTATCAGTTGAACATGTCACTCTTACTAAGTAGTAAAGCTAGACATTATGTGACTTGAAACCACAAAGAGCCCGCTGGCCGTCTTTTCCTAGGAAGGTGTTCCACTGTTCTTTGGGATACATTTTGCTGCACTCATTTTGTCCACCTTTTTTTTAACAGCTCAATCAGTTTTTGCTGTGGAAGCTCACACACACAGATATTATTCAGGTGAAGGGGTGTAAGATGTCTTCAGCACCCCGGGAGGCTCCCTTGTCCTTGCGTCTAGTCAGCCTCCTTCCCGCGGCCACGGTGGACCTGCTGCATGCTGGGCAGTCCCGAGATGAATCAGGTGATCCCCTCTCTGAGGCAGGTCACAGCTCAGAGGAGAAACCAACAAGTAGACAGCTGTGTGGTGCGTACTCCAGCAGATGTGTGTGCGAGATCCATGAGGACGGAGGAGATGGCCGTGTGAACTGGAGGAGGGGAAAAGGCTATGCAAAGGTGAGAGTGAGCGGTCCTGAGGATAGTAAATAGGACAGAGAAAGGCAGAGCTAGAGGGCGGGGTCTAGAGGCGAGCTTCATCCTGGCAGCAGGGTGTGGAGGGCACATGACTACGTCACTGAGGACGTGGTGTCACACGGGGAGGGGAGGCCTCTGGACAGCTTTGAACACCAGGGTAGGGAAATATGTCTGCAGAATTTAGTGTTAGTTTTTTTTTTCCTGCCTGAAGTTTTTTTGTTTGTTTGTTTGTTTTTCTTTTTTGAGATAGAGGCTCACTCCTGTGGCCCTGAGTAGAGTGCTGTGGTGTCACAGCTCACAGCAACCTCAAACTCTTGGACTCAATTGATCTTCTTGTCTCAGCCTCCTGAGTAGCTGGGACTAAAGACACCACCACCATGCCTGGCTATGAAGTTTTTCATAAAGAACAGATATAGAGGCTTGACGCCTATTGCTCAGTGGCTAAGGTGTCAGCCACATATACCGGAGCTGGTGGGTTTGAACCCAGCCCGGGCCTGCCAAACAACAATGACAGCAACAACCAAAAAATGGCCGGGTGTTGTGGTGGGAGCCTGTAGTCCCAGCTTGGGTGGCTGAGGCAGGAGAATCACTTGGGCCTAGGAGTTTGAGGTTGCTGTGAGCTGTGATGCCATAGCACTCTATCGAGGGCGACATAGTGAGACTCTGCCTCAAAAAAAGAGCAGATATAGAAGAATGGCAGGACTTGATTTGTATTCAAGCAGTGACGTCAAAGTGACCCCAACATTCTTCCCAGTTGGGTTGTCCATGTGATCCATTTACTCAGCAAGGGCCCAGCTAGAGTGTGGAGATGGAGGATGCTTTTAGGAGCAATCCAGGGCTCCCCAGAGGTGGCTTGTGTTCCCTTGCTGTGCACCCTCTGGGTTGTTACTTACACAGCAAGCTGAATTAAAAGCCTTTACTAATCCAGTAAGGCTTAATTACCTTCTATAGAAAGTGCTTGTCTACTGGAATTGTTTCTGCAAGATAGAGTACTTGCTAAGTATTAGCCATTCTTGTTTCACTTTAAACTTCTACTCAACACTGAAATGTATGTTTTAGTTTTGCTCCCTGTTAATATATGTCCTAAATATTTGGGAGAAGGCTCGGCACCTGTAGCTCAGCGGCTAGGGCACCAACCACATACACTGGAGCTGGTGGGTTTGAATCCAGTGTGGGCCTGCCAAACAACAATGACAACTATAACCAAAAAATAGCGGGGTGTTGTGGTGGGCGCCTGTAATCCCAGCTACTTGGGAGGCTGAGGCCAAAGAATCACCAGAGTCCAGGAGTTTTGCTGTGAGCTGTGATGCCACAGCACTCTACCCAGGTCGACATGGTGAGACTCTGTCTCAAAAATAAATAAATAAATATTTGGGAGAAAGAAATCTCTAAATGCATTTGTTTCTACTCTCTGGCAACTTTATCTAAGTTAATGAAGAAAGACGTGTTCCCTAGTTAGCTAAACAGAAGTTTGGCAACTTAAAATACTTTGAAAGGAATTTAGTTATTTCCTCACTAAAACGGTTGTTTCAATTCTTAGCAAAGTAGTGTCCAATGGAAGCCTATTTTACAGAACGATAAAACTATTTTATAATTACAATATTAACTGCTAGAACCCCAAATGCCTGCAATAGGTATATATTAGCTAGATTAAATATATCCCTAATATTTCTACCAAAAATCCTTTCTGCTGGGTTAGAGGTATAAGTAAATCCCTCTTTTTTTTTTGGAAAATAAACATAAATTTTGTGACATAAATTATTGTAGATATATATTATTGCTATTTATAGTAATATATGTATTATGTCTTGAGTGGGTAGAATTCTTTAAGGCAGATAAAAATGAATAATATGTTTCTATAAACAACTTTCTAACAAGACTTAAAAGAGTAATTTTTTTCTTACATCATTTCTGGTCAATTGAGATTAAGAATCCCAAATAATACATACATAATCAGAGGACTCTAATGTGGCATTTTTTCAGAAGTCTCCTATTTTATTGCCTAGTTTGAACCATGAAGTATATTACTATGAAAAATGTAGTTCTATATATAACTGTGTTCTATTTCAACTACTTTTATGACCTTGAAACTTGGCAAGAGTTTCACTCCTCCACCCCACCCTTCATTTCCAAAGAATTTATGGGGTATTTTAACAGCATGTTGTTGTTGTTGTTGTTGTTGTTTTTTTTTTTTTTTTAGTTTGAATCATGATGTAGCTTTCTTTTTATTAATAGAGAATCTATATAACATGAATTTTTTCACAGTTTTTACTCATCATCTGTATGAAACTCTTTTAGGAACTAAGTCTATTTAAATTTCACGAGCTGCCATATTCTATAAAAGTTTATTACCTGCAGTTTTAATGGCAGAGCACAAAACTGAATAGACTAAAGCTTTCTATTATAAGTAAACTTTTAATAGGCAGTCTGAACCAATGGGGCAGCTTAATTAAGCCTCTAAATGTTTAATGCTGACTTAGCAGTTGGGGTTTGTGGGGAATCATTCCTGAAGGATTGCTGACTTAAGAGCATTCAAACAGACAGACAGACAGACATGTATTTTACTTACATCTGTATCTGGTTGGTAAGAGGTACTAACCTCCCCTATACTATATGCAGATTAATTGAATCCAGTGTCTTCAATGGTTTATTCTCTGATGCTAGGAACCATTGGGATCCTGTGTTGACTCTCCCAGGCCAGCCAGGCCAGGTGCATGCCCAGCATCCTGTGTAGGAAAATACTGATTTGCTGAACAGCCAGGGAAGTGAAGGGCCACTGAGTTTTGCACTTGTATTCAAAAGCTGGACACATAGTAATCAGCTACAAGGCTGGACATCCCTATGTGCTTCGTTCATGGGTTTGAAGAGCCTTCTCAGAGTTGAATTTCCTTCTGATATGGTTATTTAATTTTATGGGCATGTCCTTTTTTTTTTTTTTTTAAACCAAGTCTCTGAGTCACATGGAGATAAAAGACTGTGTAGAAAAACTCTCAGCAGATAATATGAATCTTATCACGAATAGGACTCGCATGTTGCTACCGTTCCAGATGCCAAAGAAAGAAGAACTAACAGGCCGAGGTCATGCCATGCTGTATCCTGGGGCCCAGGACTATATTTGTCATGAGCCCAACGTCTATTTGTGGTTTAGGGGTCAGCAAACGATTGCCTAGTAGGTCCTGGTGTTTACAGCAGAGTCTGATGGGGAGACAGCCATGCACTTTCATGTATGTATTTTCTTTTTCTTTTTCTTTTTTATTTTGGTGTGGGGGGCGGGGCTGGGTTTGAACCCAACACCTCTGGTATATGGGGTCAGCGCCCTACTCCTTGAGCCACAGGAGCTTCATGTATGTATTTTCATCTGGGATTGCTTTTGTGCTTCAGTGGTAGAGCTGAGTGATTGCAGCAAAGTCCATATGGCTCGTGAAGCCTAAAATATTTTCTACAGAAAAAGTTCCCCATCTGGGGTAGATAAATAAACTAATAGTAAGTGAAAACATCACATAATCACATTTTATGCAGAAATATTTAAGTGCCATTATAGATATTCTTGCATTCCTATATGATTTTCTTATTGAATAGCTTAAAAATAATATTTCTATATAACCAATTATATGAAAGTATTGTACCTAACAAAATTAATTATTATTCTTTAGGGTAGTTTGATACCAGTGAATACAGCCTTTCTGAATTATTTCCAGTATACCATGTACAAATGTTTTCTCCACGTTAGGGTTCAATCCAGGACCATGCCTTGTATCTGCTCTCTGCCTCTCTTGTCTCCATTAACCAAGACACAACCCTTTTGCCATGACACTGACTTTGTCCCATAGAATGTATCTGGGATATATTTGATTGGTATCATCTAGTACAGGGGTGGTGAACAAGTTCGACTACGCGCTCGGAGATCGCTCCTCAGAGGTCCCTCTTCAGAAGCAGCATTAACAAAATCCAAACTTGGCAAAGAGCCACAGT
This sequence comes from Loris lydekkerianus, assembly GCA_963574355.1. NCBI lineage: Eukaryota > Metazoa > Chordata > Mammalia > Primates > Lorisidae > Loris > Loris lydekkerianus. The sequence continues at coordinate 26,094 of CAUYPK010050397.1, read as the reverse complement.
ATGCAAAATAATGATAAGAGGCAAAGAGCCGAAATTCATTTTGGCCAGGAGCCGCATGCGGCTCGAGAGCCGCGTGTTCGCCACCCCTGGACTAGATAATACAACCACACAGATAGATCTAATAAACAGGACCAAGTGGGATTAAGAAAAAGTAATTATATGCATGTATGCAGAGATAAAATTTATATAAAGAGGATTATTATCAGGTGTAGAACACAAATGTCTTAACACTGTAATTGGGGAAATGAGGTAAAGGCTATGTTAATTAGTAGGGTGTAAGCACTCCGATTTGTATAAATAATCAACACATTGAATCCCAAAATGGTGTAAATGTATTCACGATCTATGTACAAACGACTTAATAAAAACAAATATTTGAAAAAAATTATAAAAAATTATATAAGAAAAAATAGACACCCACTAAACAATAGTATACATTTTAAAAATACCCTGCAAGCAAAATAATGTATGCAATAGGCATTGGAATGCTTCCCTTTGAGGGGGATGAAGAAGGGAAGTAAAACACAGAGACTAAATTAAATCAATAAAACAAAGGAAAAGGGGTCTTACTAAATAAGAATAGTAATATAAATTTAAAATACTATTCTAAAAACCATAGGAAATGATATGCCAATTTAAGGGGTGATATATACACTAATTTTATGTTATATTTTATCTCAAGTGAAATTCTTTTCTCATTGCTTTTTATCATTGTAAATTATCTTAACCTATGATTGCTGGACGGAATTGTAATATATGAATATATGCAATATATGTAATCTTCAAAATCCTGTAATATATGAAATCCTCCCCTTTCGTTGACAGAAAATCATTAATGCTCACTGTGAAGTTAGTTTGCTGTAGTGGAAATTGATGCCTTTCAATTAGTGAAACTGTTGGAGTAAAATTTATCTTTGGAGCTGGGCATGTTGGCTCAGGTCTGCAACCCCAACACTTTGGGAGGCTGAGGCAGGAAGATCACCTAAGGCCTGGAGTTTGAGACCACCCTGAGCAACATAGTGTGATCTGCACTTCTACAAAAAATTAAAAAGAAAGAAAAAAGACAATTTATCCAGGCATAGTGATGTGCACCTGTGGTCCTAGCTATTCAGGAGGGTAAGGCCAAGAGTTCTAAGTTGCAGTGAACTGTGATCATCACATCGCTGGTCTCCAGTCTGGGTGACAGACAAAGTTAGGCACTGCGTTTGAAAAAAAAGAAAAAAAAAAAAATCTTAGGTGGGTTGATTTTGTGCAGAGGGGAGTCCTCATACTATAAATAGATTAGTTTAGAAACTTATTTTGAGAAGGAAAGGGAAACATTTTATTTTAAAAGTTTTCCTCTGGGAATGCTGATCATTTTTAAAAAGACTTCTATTTATTATAAAAGTCACTCACTCACAGAACTTACCATCTCCACCTCTCTGCATGTTCACTCCCTTCCCCGTCCGTTTGCATGACTGTGCATTTGCTAAACAAGGTAAACTAGGCATGTTTCAGTGGGCGACTGCAGAGGGGAGTCCTCACATTTTCACAGCATTGCTTCTCATTCTGTTACCAAAAACAACTATCAAAGAGTCATTCCTCATCAACTCACTTTCTAAGTGTTCCATGAAGCTGATTTCTTCAAGGAATAATCTTCAAAAAATACAGGCATTCTAAAATCATGACCTAAAAACAAGAATTAAGGGAAGATAATGCCACCTATTCTGAGAGCTTTGGATTCGAGAAGGAAGATCCCATGACAGATATAAATAATACTATCATTCTGTAATTGTTTAACACTTTGCCATTCATAATTCATGTTTTCTTGTATTAACTCATTCTATTCTTACCTTCAGGACAGGGATTATTATTTCATTTTAAAGATAAAATTGAGAATCTAGAGAGCTTGATTTGTTCAAAGTTGATTTTAGAAACCGATAGTGCTGAGACTTGAACGTAGGTCATCTACCTTGAAATCCAGGATATTTTCCAACTTGTTTCTACACTGCAAGGCACAGAAGAGAATCAGTTATATGCATATGTAGGTGATTCAGTAGAGGGTGGGCAGGGGCAAATGGACTTTTTCCTAAAAAGAAGTTCATATGAAATGATTTTAAAGAGAGGAAAGGGAAGAGAAACACCTAGTGGAAGGCTTTCTATTCTATCTGCAAGTCCCCATGTTTCAACAAAGAAAAATTCATTTTTGCCAGCAAATGGGTGGCAGCTCAGGTTCCCTCCCCACATCCTCAAAGCCTAGGGTGGACATTTAGAGAATGCACAGACACTTAACCACAGGGACACCTGTGTTCCTTACATTGGTCACCCTGGCCTATTTCCCACATACCACTATCTTTAGAATTCCAGCCACACTGAGTCCTGGATGTGTAGGAAGTAGTCATCCTGTTAGAGCTTTGGGCTAGAAATCAGAAAATTCAGTCTCCATTAGAATAGCCACTTTGAGGTCTATAACTAGTATGCTCATTCTCAGGTGTAAAGTTGCACATTTATAAATAAATTAGTTTAAAAACTTATTTTGAGGAGGAAAAGGAAACATTTGATTAAAAAAATTTTCCTCTAGGAATGCTGATCATTTAAAAAAATTATCCTCTAGGAATGCTGATCATTTTATTATAAAAGCATGACTCATGTAGATCACTCTTCCGTACCCGCTCTAAACTCTCACAGACGCCTTATCCTGAACACTATTGGATAGGCTGTAACTTTTTAAGAAACATTTATTTTAATATTCCACATAGACTCTTTTAAAAGGATACATTAAAATCTTTTTTTATTGCCATTCCATGGATAAATTCCTTCCTTCATAGTTTTAAGTTTATTATAAAAAATGCTAAGCTACTACTTTATATGGCAACTACTTGATTTAAATCTGCATTGAAATTTGTGGCTTCTTTTCCTTTTACATCTGTAAAATAACATAGCTAACTAGTTCATTTGTCTTCATAAACAATTATGCTTTAAACAGAACAATTTTTTTCTAATATGGAAGCAATTCATTATAGAATCCTGGCAAGTATATAAACATGTTCAAGAAAATGAAAACCGTCTACCTAATATTCCAATACCTAGAAAGAACCATCACCCAAATTATTGTTTCCTTTTGTTAGCAAGGGCATAATTCTGTATTTGTGTGACATCCAACACTTACACAAGATAGAGGATGAAGGGACAGATCCAAAGCATTCAATAAACAACATCTCCTAGAGTTTATTGTTTACAAATCAATTTTATCTCCTTTACTGTTTTAGCCTTCACTAATTCTGTAAGGAACTTTTTTTTTTTTTTTTGGTTTTGTTTTGTTTTCCTCACAGTTTACACCTTAGGCCACAGCTTCAAAGAAATGTGGTTCCAACATTAGCGGTTGCAACATGCACAAATCTCAGAGCTCAGACTCCACTCAGTTCACCAGGCATCTCAAGTCCCAGCAACTGTCCCCCTCATGTATTTGGATTCCTGCTATAATTTGTTCTTTTGACTAAATTAAAAGTCATTCTAAAAGTTTGCCTTAAAACACTCTCAAAGTGTTACTGAATTAAGGTTAAATCCCAAGTATAAATTTTCAAGCAATTAGTTTTGGTTTTGCCAGAGCAGAACACCCCACAGATGATGCTGAATGAAAACTATTTACACACGACCATAGTGCCTTTCTTGTAAAAATGTTGGGGCTATAGCAACGATCTGCTAATCAAATTCAGAATTTGATTTGAAATGCCTCCGGCAGGCAGCCAATGCAGTCATGAAAGAACAGAAGCAAAAGCCAGCGCCCTGGTGAGAGTCTCCTCCAGAAGCTAGCTGGGTCCTTTGCACTCATTAGCACACTGGTTCCGTAGGAAATCACTGCAATTGGTCCTAAAATGAAATATCAGAGTTATTTTTTACAATAAATTATTGAACTATGCTAGACACTAAACATGTACATTTTGGAATCTGAAGTTATAAAATATTCTGACATGTTTTAATATAAACAGGAACATTTCCGATGATTGCTTGGATCTAAAATGTTTTTCCACTTGACATTTGTTTATACTTCCTAGGAAAGAAACTCTATTTATGGATAACTGAATAACACAAATAAACATCAGAGAGAGCTGAAAAATCAGCTTTGATTATGCATGAAAATCTACAATGTCATTGTGTACTCTTGTGCTGTATTCTGATTGCCTGTTTATTTTTACAGAACTGCTGGTGAGCCTATGGAAGAGGAGCCAGCCTTGTGAAGTGCCAAGTCCTCCCTGATATTTCCTGTGTGTGACATCATTGTGTATCCCCCACCCCAGCACCCTCAGACATGTCTTGTCTGCTGCCTGGGTGGCACAGATTCGATGGAACATAAACACTGGGCACAAAATTCTGAACAGCAGCTCCACTTGTTCTTTGGATGGACTTGAAAGGGCATTAAAGATTCCTTAAACATAACCGCTGTGATTCTAATGTTACAGTAAACCACGATTGGAAGAAACTGCTTCCAGTGTGCTTTTAATATACTGGGTAATCCACTGCTAGACACCAAGTATGAACCAGAAACATTCAGTACAGCATCCGATATTGTTGCTATCAGGAGCTGTGACAGCCAGCCAAAATTTGGGCAAAACCCGAGACATACTCATTCCTGACATTCTGATCAGTTTTTTTTCTTTATAAATTGGGTAATATTTTTCTTTCTAACAGTCTGAAATGATTTACAAGATTTGCTTTCAGCTATGAACCGGCAGCAACTCCAGACAGATCTCAGTGTTACTTCCATTTGTTTTGTTTTTCCAGGTTGTTGTTGTTGCCTTGGGATTCTCTTTCTTTTTTGCCTTTGTTTTACCGCATAGTTCAAGATGGAGGAACTGGGATGAGGCTTCTCTCAGTGAAATAGAACACACTGTATCTCAATGTCCAAATGCCAAAGGAAGCTCACACATTGCATGTAATGGTGCAATATTTTATGTCACATTGTGTGGGAAAAATTCCTCTATTTTGCTAACATCCCTCTCTGTTTCCGCACCAGGCAATTTACAGTTGTGCTAGGATGACGTCTCTTTGCCCACCAGTAGATCCTTTGTCCTGATGACAGTAACTCTGAACACACGTTCCCCCAAGAGTTTTCAGTGTCTTCAAACAGCATAAAACTTTTCAAAGATGGTCTTAATTTGTTCCAAATCTATCAAGAACTTACTCTGTCACCTTTCTGTTTCAGTCTTCCATCACTTCCTTTCTTCGTTCCTTTCAGCATTCCTTCCTTCCCTTAGAAAAACTAAAGATTAACCATAATCTCCTCTGTTACTCAAGGGCTTTGACTACTTAGGTTATTTTGTTTATCTTCCAGGGGAACCCCGTTGCTTTGTCTGATTTTGTTCTTTTGAAACCATTGAGGTGAATATGGCTTAAGCAATGTCCCCGAATTTCTAAATGTTTGACATATGTTAATGAAGGCACTGCTTATCCCTAGTCACCTTGAACTGAGTTAGCCTAGAGGTTCTGCTTTCATGTGAAAAAACCAAAAACAACAAAAAACCCTTAACCTTTACACAAGTTGCCTTAGTGTCAAAGGTTAAAAATAAAAGACATTTATTTCTGAAATTAAAAGCAATTTACTAAATGTAAGTAATATCCCCTTACCTCCAAAAATTATATTTCCATGTATAACTCAAACACCTAAAGCTATTGAGGGAGAATACCTGACAGTATTTAATATCTGACAATGCTTTTGAAACAGTTGGTGTTTCTTTTTATATATTTTTCTAACTCAAAGGATATATTAAAGCCATAAGTGAAGATTGTCATGCTTTTATTCAGAAATCTGAAAGAAACCTTAATTAAAACAAGGTTTTAGGGAAGGCCATGATATGAAAGATATGGGACAATATGGTTTTAGTTAAAGAGGACTCTAACCTGTAAATCAAAGATGAAAGATTTCACTCAAGTAGAATTATATAACTCCCTTTTGTTAGACAGTCAGACCATATTTTTCATGCATTTGGATTTTTTGGGATTACCGTTTTAATTTTAAAGACTTTTATTACATATACAAAGATGGCTCAATACTTGGTTTAACATCTTAGAAATCTGAGACACCCTTTGAAATAGGAAATCTGAAATAGAATGTAACTTTGTATTAAGTAAAAATTACTTTCGTTGCATAAGAATAAATTCGACATAGAATCATAGTAGTAATGAATTTTTGGTAAATTTTATTTGCATGATCTTTTTTGGAGAAATTCATGCCAATCATATTTGCTAGCACTTGTTATTTTGCAGGAATTGCTTGAGGAAATTTGCTCAAACAAAACCCAATAGTAGAGCTGAAGCAAAGGCTTAAAGAAAAGACTCCTCCCCATTTGAGAATGGAAAGTTATATTTTAATTGGAAACATAATTGTGTTGTTTTAAAATCAACTTCAGAATTATAAATCTCTATTATTACTCTAGTCTTCCCAGTTTGTAGACACTGAATAAGGAAATAAAACAGTGCAAATGGACGGGTTGACTGACATTTCCTAAAACAAGTTTGCCACACATTTATGCCTGGCTATGATCTGATAAAGCCAAATCACTAGGACATCTCCATTCTTACTTAGATTTAAAACATGACACCTTAATGACTTAATCACATACTCTTCCATGTGACATGATACCCAGTTGGTTGCAGTTAGAGTCTTTCGGATGCCCCAAGAAACAGATACCCTATGGGGAGGATTAATCATAGCTGAATGTGGTTGTAAGACCAGAATTCCAGTGAATTTTGATTACACCATTAGAAGATGTAACACAGTCCCAAGGGATGGAATGGAGGCTTTTGGAGAATACCAACACTTCTCTTGAAATAGAACAGCACTTTCTGAAAGGGCAGTTTCACTTGGTTTAGCTTTCTTCCCTCACATGTTTAATTTTTATTGCTTACAATAGTTCCCAGTGAGACTCAGTGGTGGAGCATTAGCAATGACGTCTCTCTCTCTCTGATCCAGAGTTTGAAGGAAAATCATAGGCACTCTCACAGCCTCCTGATCATATAGAGATAGATTTTTGACAAATCTACTAGTAAATAATGCTAATAGTTTAATGCAATAAGATTTCATAAAAGGTACAAAAAGAAAACTTAAGGAAATAAGTCTTCCTGATTATGTTGTTTAACTTGGGGCTGTATGTTAAACTGAAAAACAGAGTTTTATTAGATGGTGAGCAAAATGGACTTCAAATGATGACAGAGACGTCGCCATTGCTTAGTAAATGGAAAGAACATTCTGAGGTGAAATATTTTTAAATATTTTAACAAATTCACAACATTGATAGTTCAGATAGAAGTAAACTTTGGGAGAAACAGAGATATTCATGAAAAACTGCTACAACTCACATTTCCATTACCAATCCTGGGAACAGAAATCTTGCCTTCAGTTTGGACTGCAACCTTACGTGACTCTCACTCACCTCTCACTGGCAACGTGGTGGCCTTGAAAGCAGGGCATCTTTAAAAAGGCTTCAGAAATTACAGGACCCGTCTCTCCTAACAGTTCAGTCCTGTTTTATTTACGGAGGTCAATCGGAAAGCCTTGTGGGTTTACTGGGTTTCTTTACAGACACTATTTGGAAATAAATTAGAATGATCATGTGGAAAGTCTCTTGGGAGAAAATTCCTCTTCAATCAGCACCTTTAAGGTTATTTTTTAACCCAACTTTTATGTTTAGAACGACTTATTTAAATATTTCTTACTATTTATCTTTTGGAAGTTTGCTCTCAATTTGTCTCAATGAAAGAAGTGTTAAATGTCTAATAGCCCCCAAAGAAACAAGCCAAAACGTTCTGTCCCAAAAGTGAACTTGAAGTAATCACTGTGTTAGAATTTAACATTGTCAGTTCTAGTGGCATCTGTTATAACATTCTTTTCCTGCTCTAGAAATCAAATCACTTGTCCTACTGAGAAAAGGAGGAGTGGGGGAAAAAAAAAAAAAAAAGTAGGAAGCAACACACCTGTTCAACTGTTTCCATAAAGAAGGCATTTTCACCTCCAAAAGAAATGAAAACCAGATGATCTATGCTAAGAACTGAAGGCATTTTATTGTCTTCAGACCTGATGATCAACATGGTCAGGGTCATCATCAAATTTCTTGTGTTCCCAAAGGCCAATTATATCCTGGTCTCAAAAGTATTTGGTACATTGTTCTGCCTTTGGAATGAAGTATTATGAAGTATTTCAGCATCTTCATCAATACTATCACTAAAATATGTGAGTGTGGCTTCTTCTGGGCATATTTATATTGAAAAATTATAGCCTTTGCCTCCTAAAAGTCTGCTTTTACTCCATCAATTGCTTCATGAAGCAGATGTGATTGTCAAGGATCCAGAGAATACTCACATAAGACTTTAGAACTTGTCTTTCCTAAATCAACTGCAGTCCATTTTATCTATGGTACTCCTGGCTGATTTTATATGATATAATGTATTAAGCAACAACTGAGTCAGTTATTAATAAGGGGAAAGAGCTGGGTTGGGCAATCAAACATATTAATCTGGGGCTATTTGGAATAGAATCCAACAATCAAGAAACAGGCTTGTAACAAAGTCATAGACCATCTTAATTCTCAAACTGGAACATTTGGCAAATACACGGTGAACTCACTGTATAGTGCCAATCTTTCTAACCAATAATTTCTACTTTTTCTCACTTCCCCTGCCCAAATACCAATACAAAATTGCCACATCTGAACAATCAAAATAACTTCTGAAATCCCTACCTTACGTGTCCTAAGTAGAAACATTCTTGACAACTAACTTATTTTCTGAGACATCACAAGGCTTCCTTCCCTTCCTGCCATTTTATATAAACCCTCTGAGAGATATACTTTATCACACTTTTTAAGAACCACTCAACTCTAAGAACATATATTTTATCTCAAAAGATAAATTAAATCATTGTGTTTTGGTTTACAGTTTTAGACTTGGCATTTTATTTTATTAGCACAGAATTTTTTTTTTATTTCAAATATTTTTCCACCATTCTTGTTACTACCTAATTATGTCATGTTAGTTATTGCATAGAGAAGATTGAATGTATTCCTGGCCCTGTGAAAGTCTTTATGAGTCAGACCTACAAGCATCAACTTCCACCTGAAGGAAGAATGGGAAAGGAGAAATTTTAAATCAACATATTTTGGAAGTAAGAGATTTTCAGACTTAACAATGAAAACTTTGGGTCTTTTTATTTTCCTGTTTGTTGTCTTAGGCACATTAGATGCAAATGTTGCAACATCAAGGATAGTAGGGAAGGTCAAATGTTTTCTGGGACACTGTGGTCAGGTACTTTCACCTTCATTGTGTGCCCTTCATTGGAGTTAGGATTGTGGAATAATTGCTAGAGACTTTAGAGCAATATCTGCTCTGGCTTAATTAACTTCAGATCTAATAGAAATGGAGTCATAAAAGAAAAGGATTAAGCGTTCTAAAATCTGAGGGGGAATTGTACTTCCCTGGGTAAGCAAAGATTATTATATAAAAATCTCCATTTGCTCTTCCTAAATTGTGAGATTCTCGAAGTCTTCTTGGGTAAGCAATGCCGGTGTCTATACCCATAATGGCCAGGTTATAAGAAATTGCCATTTTAGTGATTGCTGGGCATAAAACAACCTGCAGTCTTAAAAATAGGTAACAATTCTATAGGTTATAGCCTTGGTAGTTCGTGTCATTTGAAAGCAAATATCCTGATATTTTTAAATAAGGTAGGCAGGTCAGGCAGGAAATCAATATTTATTAATTTTGTGATCACGTACTCTAGACCAGGCTTGTTGATGTACATGCCGATGATGTGCAGTTTCTGGCTCAGTATAAAACTAAAATGTCTTTTCTACTGTGATCTCGCATCTCTTTCTGTAATAAGATCAGTTTGTTGTCCTCTGTGCACCAGTGGTTTTGCCCTTAATTTTTTTGGCTAGCACTCATCAAGATCTGTCATCCAAAGCTGCTGAGAAAAAGAAATGTTGCCAAATTTCTTTTAAAATTGTGCTGCCAGTGGTGTTTTCCCAGATGTGAAAAGTAATTATCTAATAAAGGATCAATACCTAATAACCATACTATTGTTTTACATGCTCCAGGAATGTTCACCTTCTTTCTGATTCCTTTTTTGTATTTGAAAACACATAGTGTACTCCAAATTACTGTTGATGTTGTTAATGTCATGCTTCTCCTTTGAAGAGAATGAAAGATCCCCTTTTGTTTTGTGTTTTCTACTAAATTAGATTTTCCTCTAGTCCTATCTGAATAAAAACTATTTGAAATAAAAGTGTTCTTATTTTTCTACATTCTTGATGTCTAACATTAGACTTAACAATACTGGACTTCACAAATATTTATTGAATGAATAGTTGAATTATTATAAATTCCTTGAACATACACAGTTCCATTTTCAAAAAATGAGCATGTTTACTTGCAAGTAAATATCCCTTAGAATCAAGTAAGAATTCACAAAAGAAGAAAAGGTATATTAAAATTGAGCTGCTATTGAAATGTATTTTGCTGGTTAAGATGAGGAATAATAACAGCTCACCCTGATTAAGCACATAACATGTGCTTGTTCCTCTACTAAACACTGCACCAGAATTATATTTAGCTGTCACATGAACCCTGTGTCGTATGCGTTATTATTACTATTTACAGATGAGAACATAAAGCACTGAAATGGTAACTCACCCATGGTGACAGAGAGTAAGAGACAGAATTCAGTACTCATCTACAAGTATCTAGCTCCAAGTTCTTTCCTCTCTCCAAATGGTACACATAATACATCAAAAATGGCATGCTAAGTAAAGATAGTCTTTAAGTAAAAAAAGCTACTATTAACCTTCAGAGAAGACTATATGTTCAGTCTCTGCTAACCTTATAGTTTTATTAAGTCATCATTTTAAAAAAATATGAAATGCTTCACGAATTTGCGTGTCATCCTTGCGCAGGGGCCATGCTAATCTTCTCTGGATTGTTCCAATTTTAGTATATGTGCTGCTGAAGCGAGCACAATATTAAGTCATCATTTTAAATAGATCTGGTAATCGTAACTGGGTAAGTACAAGTTACAAAATGGTTCTTTCTTTTTCCATTTCAACATCCTTTTTTAAGCTTGCCAAGAACCCTAAGATATCTTTGGAACATATAGTCCAAAAACTCTTGAAATCTATTCCAAGACCAATACTTATTTTTGTATTTTATCACCCCCTGCAATGTTTAACATTCTAAAATATAACTGTTTCCAGTGGACAATGGTTTGGATTCCTTCTGGGAAAAGATAGTAATATTTTGTCTAAAAGAAAGTAAACTTGAGATGAAGGTGGGTGGGTAGAGTCGGTTTCAATGGTAAACACCTTTGTTTTAATCAGATTTGTCAAATGACAAATGTGACTTCATGGGTTTTTTGGTTTTTTTTTTTTTACGTTTCCATGGTAAACAATTGAAAAATGGAATATAAGCAAAAAAAAAAAAGAAGAAAATGTCAAATTGTTATTTTAAAAGAATAATTTGTAGTTGAAAATAGAAGTCTAAAGAATTTCTTTCAATACTTAACACTCTTGTGAGGCGTTAGAGTTACTGAACGCAAAGTAGTTCCAAACATTCTAATTACCTCTCAGTTTTGTAATATCAATAGATTATACAAATTCCTACAGTCCTTTAGTTTGACCATAAATGGATAATTCTTCCCATATCCTAATGAGTACTTTGGAGAAGAGCTGGTAGCTGTTCTTTCCAATGTCTTAAGAATAGGGAAGCCAAATTCCAGAAAAGAGGTAAATGAATTCCTTTTTATACTCTCTGAAAAACTGGAGAAATAAGAGAATTTACAAAAAGATCACATTCACCTTCGAACAAATCAAATTTAAAGTTTTTAGTGTATCTAAAAAAGGCACTATTCACTATCTATTGAAAGCTTACATAATAAATTAAAAATATTGTATAATCCCACAGATATATTTTCCCCAAAAATATTTTTTCAAAACAATAAAGTTTAAAAAATTAAGATGTGATAACGTGACTCAGTTTAATAAAATAAAAAATGAATCTTTTCATAATGGCCTAATTGCATATTTGTGAAGATTTCTTCTGAATATGAAAACTTTGTCTATGTAAAATGAAATGTTTTATTTTAAGAATGTATATTTTTAGTTCACTATTTTCCCCTTTGCAAAACATATTTTATTTATTCTGAAAATGAAGTTTTGTAAGTAGTTATTGATCACTTACCCTGTACTCTTACTGAAATTTCAAAACAGTCCTTGAGGGGAGTAATTTAAGAGATTAGCAAATTGAGGCTTTCATGTCCCAACAAAGCCATCTTCTTTACTGCTCAACAAATCAGTGCATTCACTGTTATCAACATCCACTGAATGCTTACAATATGTTGCATGTATTCAGTACTTGTTCTCAAAATAGTGTGAAAAACAGCAAGAAAATCAGCAATATAACTATATAAAAAAATGAAAATTTCATTAAAGCTCTCACTGATATAGCTGCAAAAGGAATATTGTCACAGCATAGATGCAGTTTTAGAATGGTGTGACCTCTATTCTTTTGTCGCAGAATTAAAACAGAGGAAGAGACAGAAAATGTTTAAGAATATTTGCTATGCAAATCACATGCAATTATGTTCAAGATTTGGCCAATAGCCCTGTCAAAACAGTAGAGTTGATTTACAGTGTTTGTTGATGTCCCTTTCATCCCTAAAGTCTATCAGATCAACATGCAATTAAAGGCCTATCATGTTCAGAAGTATAAAGATGGGAGATTAATTCTGTAGACATCCTAAAAAAAAAAAAATCCCCTTAGAAATAGCTTTCTCAATTTCAGTTATTTACTTTTTTCTCATTATTTCTTTTATTTTTTCCTTAAAAAAAACAAAACAGTTAATTATAAAAACCAGTTAATTATATTTTCTGGAGAGACAAGTTCCCAATAATCAAGTTCTACAAAAACCAATTCTGCTTTTCTCCATGTACCCTTTAATAAAGTATAATTTCTAACCTCTTTGACTTTTCAAAGCACTGATGAGCAGCATTTTCACTTCTTTTATCAGTTTCCAAACCCTGATAGGCTGCAACAGCCTCAATCAGACAGATTGTATTTGGAGGTGGTTTCTATGACATTAAAGCTATGCCACCAGGTTTAAGTTTTCATTTCCCCACTTTAAAATTCAGTTTATACTTAACCAGATGCAGTCTAACTTCTTTTTTACAGTTACATACATGCCCATTTCTTCCACTAGTCTATTAAGTTCAATGCAAAAGCCAAAACCCTGCTTTGCAATTAGCGAGTATTTATAAAATGATTGCTGGAAGCTATGAAATCATCCTTTCTTATTACTACTATTATTAAGCCCAGTGGAAAGTAAATGGAAAAGTATCTGGAGCCCCATATCATAATCTGTGTTGCAAAATCATTTTCCACGTTGAGGTCAAACCAAGACAGATGTCGAGAGCTTTAAGAAAAAAATTATGCAAATCTTGCTTACATGCTAAGAATATTCAAATTTGGTAGATGTATTTTCAGAGTACTACCAGAGAATAGAAGGTAGGCGTAGCAATCCAGATTTTTGGTTTCTAGCCCTGTTTCTACAATGATCTTGTTTGCAACATTTGATAAGTTCCTCATCTTCTCATGGCCATAATTTCTTTTTTTCCCCTTCAGTGATTTGAAAGTTATGCATAGTATTTGTGCTATTTTAGAAAAATTATACATTGTTTCTAAAATAAGTAATATTTTAGATATTTCTAAAAGAAGTATATTTCTAATATACTTATTTCTAAAATAAGTGATTATTCATATTAGCCAATGCAGCTTTGACTTAAAAGGAAACTATCTTAATCACATATTTGCATAATCCTCTTATAGAATCCAAGGATCATATGAATTTATATAATAATACAGTCTATTTTCCTCTATTATTTACTCTATTATTTCTCATGGCTCATTATTGTCCAGTATGTAGTTTCACCTTGTTTTCAAGCCCAAATTTATAGGTTTTTATATTGCTACGTATCAGTAACTATTAGTATATTTCTGCTTATAATAAAAACAAAAATAAGCCAATAGTTATTGAGATACCCTTATGTTTGCCACTTTCTTTGCTCAATAATTTTTGTTGCACCTCATTTCTTTCTTCTTTTAGGCTGAGGGTGATTAATTTTCTCCAGTTTTTCCTATCTAACATGTTTTTATTATTTTAGCCCTACTTTTGAATGATATGATGGCTTGGCATAGAATTCTAGCTGGTAATTATTTTCTTCAGAAGTATGACAACATAATTTCATTGTATTCTTCCATCTGCTTTCATTCCCAAGATGTCTGTAATAGCCCAGAGATGTTCCTTTGACAATTATCTGTGTTTTCTTAGATCTTTTAAGGTCTTTGCTGCGAGCAGGTATTGTGTTGAGTGTGTTTAATCTTCAAACAACCTACTGTTTCTTCTAAGTCTGAAGATTCAATTCCTTCCTTTATTCAGGAAAATTCTAAGTTGTTGATAATTGATATCACGTGATAGCACCCCCAGTGTTCTATTCCCTTATTTTCTAATTCTCACGGGACGTAACTTTTTCTTTTCTTTTCCTTTCTCTTTTTCTTTCTTTCTTTTTTTTTTTTTTTTTGAGACAGAGTCTCACTTTGTTGCCATTGCTATAGCTCACAGCAACCTCAAACTCTTGGGCTCAAGTGATCTTCTTGCCTCATCCAAAGTAGCTGGGACTACAGGCACCTGCCACAACTTGTGGCTATTTTTAGAGATGGGGCTTTCTCTCTTGCTCAGGCCAGTCTTGAACTTCTGAAGCAATCCACCCACTTCAGCCTCCCAGAGTGGTGGGATTACAGGCGTGAGCCACTCACTGCACTCAGCCTGAACTTAACTCTTGTTAGACATATATCGAAAAGCCTCACCCTATACTTTTTGTCTCTCCTATTTTCTTTGTCAACTTGTCGCTCGTATTTTCTAGGTATTGCTGCCTTTGTACAATTTCCTCTAAAATTTCAGGTCTAATTTTATCCATATTTTATCCTATAAATTTTACCACTCAAAACCACATTATTTGTTTTTAAAACAGGTACTCACTTTTTCAACATTCCATTATTCTACTATCTGATTTCCTGACTGCATAGATTTCTTATTTTGTATTGTAATAACTTTTTACATGTTCAGTTTATGTTTATTGGAGTTCCCTATGATCTCCAGTATCAAGTATTTTCATATATTAGTTATTTACTCCTCTAAAATATTTTATTGTGAACTCATTTTCAGTAGGGCTTTCATCTGTGGGAATTTCATGTTACCTGGATTAAGTGTGTATGTCTCTTGGGCAGTTCTGTGTTTCTTTTCGTCAGGCATTCCAGTAGTTTTACCATCCACAGTCATTTGGATGCTTATTTTTTTGCTTATGGAGGCTTTAGTCATATGACTAATATGAATTTAAATCACAAATCTATGTCCGGACTTAGTAATTCTCAGAAGAAAAAATTTCCCTTGCCCATTGTCCATAAAGAAACAACCAACTTTTTGGTCATTTTGTTATCCAGTGGGCAGATATTTTTTTATTCTGCTCTACCACTTAGGGGGAAGCCTTTCAAGGTACCTGGATTAATTGTGAATGTGTGTAATAGGATGAGTTTCTCGGTCCCAGTCATCTACCTAAAAAAGTCTCAAGAGTTCCACTCCGGTGTTTTAGTAGGCCTCATACTGCCAACTCCCCACACCTTGTTCCATGGCAATGACAGACAGCATCTGCAACTTGCAGCTTGCTTTTTCAATGCCTTCTTTCCTGGTACTTGGAATCTTTCCTGGTTTGGATGAATTTAGCTATACAGTTAAAACAATACTTCATTAGCATTTCTTGAACTTAATGGCAGATGTGTTGAATTTATCTGGTCCTTCACACTGGTGACATTAGAAGCGGTCTCAGGCTCCTTCTATGAAATTAGAGGATTGAACACCTGATCTCTGTATTTCCTTTTCACTCTAATATTCTTCAAATTTGTGAAATTGACACTTTAACTTCTGAAACTGCTAGTCATTCCATTACTTAAGAGAGCCCTTAACTCTGGGTAATGGGCAGCCAGTGCCCAATTTTTGACAAACTCAAAAGAGTTTGCAGGCTGCTTGAAAAGAGAAGCCAGAAGTTAGAAACACACAGAGATCTGACTACTCCTAATAATCTGATGCTTATTACACCCATTGAAAACTATATCTGACAATGGAATTCTGGTAGTACTTTTTTGGCATTAAGTATGTGCTTCATCTCAACTGTTGGCAGCAAATTAAAAGGGGGAAGAGATGGTAGTGAGTGCTTCTTGTCTGAACCTTAGAAATGAGAATAGGATTACATGGACATCATTTTCTCATCTTTCAAAACATGACAGGAAAACAAATACCAATTATACATTGGAGAGTAAAAGATTTGGGCTAATGCTTGGCTGGAACTTACATAGCTGAGGTTTCATTTCTTTGTACACAATGTGGCCATGTTAAAGTTAAGGCTTTACATTCCTTTCTGGCGAAAAGGAGATTTAAGGAATTTGCTACATATTCTCCTAGCTACTAAAGGACATGATTCTTCACATTTTGACTACTCTTTTTTCTGTACCTTGGAATTATTGTGTGAGTGTATCTTTCTGACAAAAAAGTATTCATTGAGAAGGACAGGGAACCATTGCTGTGGGACAAAAACATTTTCCCTCAAAAAAGAATGTACAAGCACACAAAAAAGATGTGGGATTTTTATGAATCATATCCTGTAATTTTTCACTTTTTTTCCAGCTACCTCCTTCTCAGAACAGAATCCAAGAAAACCAAAGAAAACTATTTGTGCTGTGTGCAAAAATTTTGCCAAATTGAATTACATAATTCATCTAGCAGATTTGATGAGTTCCTGGATGCAATTTGTAAATTTGCATTTTGGGCACAAAGAAATACCACATTTGTTATATATGAAAAACAGTGTTTATTACAAAAACCATATTTTGTAATTTCTCAGGAATGTATATATATAGAGACATATATGTGTGTGTGTATATATACATACATGTGTGTGTATATATATAGTGTATACACTTAGGCATAAAACTTGGCTATTTACCAGGTACACTTCAGGATATTTTATAGCAAACATAGAGAACTATGGCATCATATTTATGAACTAAAATTTATGAAATTAAGCATTTTTTAAAATTATGATATAAAATACTAGTTATATATACTTTAGCTAACTATCTAACTAACTTGCAAAGCCCTTGGTAAAGGAAGCATATTCACATTAAAGTATCATACCTGAATTCATTGTATATTCTCCCTTATTTTTCCAATAAAAACTATTGTGAATTATAGGAGAAATGACATCAGCAGGATGTTAAAAAGGATGCCCCAGGATCTTGTTGCCCCACAGAACTAGCAAATAAACAACAATAGACTGATCAAAATAACTTTATTAGGAGCTCTGAAAACTAATCAAAGATCTATAGAAACTGAGTAAATTTCCAATGAAGGAAAAGCCACAGTCAAATGGTGGAAAATTTCCTGGAGTTTTTATTCATCTATCTTTGTGCTAGTCTTTGCACGGAGGTCAGAATAAAGTGGCTTGTCTTGTCTTTGTCTACTTCACTGCTATAAAAAAATTGTCATGGACTTGATGACTTAAGCAACAGACATTTATTTATCAGGGTACTAGAGGCTGAGATGTCTGAGATTAAATTAGCAGCATGGGCAGATTATGGTGTGGACCTTTTACTGGGATAGCAAGTGCCTTTTTACTGTATCCTTTCTTATCTCTACATTGTAGAGACAGGAAGCTCTGGCGTTTATTTTCTCATAAGGGCACTAATACTCTTAGGAGATATATCTTAATGACTTAATTTAAATCTAATTACTTCTCCAATGCCTTACTTCTTAATACCAGCAGATTGAATATACAGATGGGAAGAATCACAAACATTCAATCCATAACATGGTCCTTCCTCACTCAAGCCAGAAGGAACAGAGAAGAAATTGTTGGGAAAGTAGTTCTGGCCTATCCTTGGGCTTCCCAAGCACCTGATATCTCTTTGTCTGACTCATAGCTCAGAGAAGAGATGTAGCATAGTTTGGATATCAGGTTGGAAGATACAGATGATAGTGGGGGGCATCATAGCCTGTGGAAACTGTAGGAATACTGTAGAGTTGCTGACTCTTGGAGCAAGAAATTGATTATGGGCAAAAAAATATAATAGAACATCAAATACCCTATGAAGAATCTGATTCTTTGAGAAATCAAGACACTTAAGAGTAATAAAAGCCAGGGGAAACCAGAAAAAAAAAGTGCACACATAGGCTCTAACATAATATGTGCCCCAAAGATCTGATAAGACCTTCAGCTTTCACTCCAGGCTAATGTCAAGACTCAGGGGCTTGTTAATCAGTAAAATACTTCCATGCCAATCTTCAAAGATTAGAAAAGGTGGCTATTTTTTAAATGTCCAATAGTCAACAAAGAACCACAAATCTTACAAAGAATCAGGGAAACATGGCCAGTGTAAAGAAACAAAATGTATTTTCAGAAAGTCTCTAAGGAAACATGCATCAGACTTCCTGGACAAGGACTTTAAAACATCTGTCTTAAATATGCTTAACGGGCTAAAAGAAAACACAGAGAAAGAACTAAAGAAAATTAGTAACACAATATTTGCACTGAGAATGCCAAAAAAATGACAGAATTTAAAAAACAAACAAATTCTGGAGCTGAAAAATACCATAACAAAATTGAAAAATTTACTAGAGGATTTCAGCAAGAGATTTAAACAGATAAAAGAAAGGATCAAAAAAACTCAAAGATAGGTCATTTCAAATTATTTTCTGAATAGAAAATAGATCACAAAGAAGAGCAAAAAGATAAAAGAATAAAGAAAAGTGAACAGAATTCCAAGGACTTATGGACCACCATCAAGTGGACCAATATATACATTATAAGAAATAAAAGAGGGAGAAGAAGAGAGAAAAAGATTATTTGAAAAAATAATGGTTGAAAATTTCCCAAATATGAGGAAAGGCAAGGATATATAAACCCCAAAAGCTCAACAAACTGTAAGTAGAATAAATGTAATGACAGCAATATTGAAACACATTTTAATCAGCTGTAAAAAAAAAAAAAAAAAAAAAAGACAGAGTCCTGAAAGCAACAAGAGAACAGCAGTACCCATCATGTACAAGAGATCCCCATAAAATTCAGCAGATTTCTTAGTAGAAACTTGCAGATTAGAAGAGAATTGGGTTTATGTATTTCAAGTGCTGAAAGAAAAAAAAAATCTTTCAGAAGATAACTCTATATTTGGCAAAACTGTCCTTCAAAAACAAGAAAAAATTAAAACATTCACAGATGAACAATAGCTAAAGGGTTTTTATTACCACTACACCTGCCCTACAGGGAGTTATTCAAGTTAAAATGAAATGGAACTACACAAGAAATCAAAACTTAGAAAAATATAAAGTGCTCCAGTAAAGGTAAATATATGGATAAATATACAAAATAGTATTATTGCAATTTTGGTTTGTAACATCTATTATTTTTGACAGGGTTTAAAAGGAAAATACATAGAAAATAAATCTATGTTAACAAAAATAAAAGTATCAAAATGTGATTTCTAATGTCAGTTACAGTTACATAAAGAAGAAGGAATTTCTTGAGCTCAAAGGAGATTTTTGTAAGCCTTTGAAATTAAGTTGGTATCACTTTAAGATCAATTATCATAATCTTAAGATATTATAAGTAATTCTCACATAGCCACAGGAAAAATATTTATAAAACATAATTAAAAGGAAATAAGAAAGGTTGAAAAAGTGTCACTACAAAAAATCATCTAAACACAGAGAAAAGAAGTATTAGAGGAATTGAGCAACAAAACAACTATAAGACTTACAGACAACATGACAAGAGTGCTTCCCTATGAGTAATCATTTTAAATGTAAATGTTTTCAATTCTCAATTAAAAGGACAAAGATTGGCAAAATGGATTTTTTAAAAAAGCATTCAAATATGCCTTGCTTTATATCTAAGGACACACATGACTTGAAAGTGAAAGGATAGGAAAAGATATTTCATACAAATAATAATGTGAGAAGAGAGAAGGCTGGCTATACTTAGATCAGAAAAATAAGTTGAAAACTGTCACAGGAGACAAGGAAGAGTCAATAAAAGGGTCAGCTCACCAGGAAGGTGAAATAATTATCGGTATATATCCACCCAACATCAGAGCTCCTAAAATACGTAAAGCAAGCATTTACAGAACTAAAAAGAGAAATAGACAGCAATACAATAATAGTAAAAGATTTCAATATCCTACTTAATAATGGATAGAACAACCAAACAGAGAGCATCAACAGAGTAACCAGAGATTTGAATAGCTCTGCAGACCAAATGAACCTAATAGACATATACAGAACATTCCACTCAATAGTGGCAGAATATACATTCATCTCAAGCACCTCCAATATGTCTCACGTGTTAGATCACAAAAGAAGTCTTAACAAATGGAAGATTGAAATCATAGTACGTATCCTTTCTGACCACAATAGAACAAAACTAGAAATTAATAGGCACTTCATGAATTATTAGCAGAAGAAAAACTAGGAAGTTCACAAATATGAGGAAATTAAACACACATTCTTAAACAACCACTAGGTCAAACACAAAATCACAGGAAAATTGTAAAATGACTAGAGATAAATGAAAAGGAAAGTACAACACACCAAAACATTTGGAATATAGTGAAAACTACGCTACGAGGGAAATTTATAGCTATGAACACCTAATTAAAAAGAAAGAATGGTGTCAAATGAACAACCTAACTTTACACATATAATCTAGAAACTAGAAAACAAGGAACAAACTAAACCCAAAGGTAATAGAATGAAGTAATTAATAAAGATTGGTGGAGACATAAATCAAATAAAAAATATAAAAATAGAGAAAATCTAATTGACTAATTAAAAAAGGGAGAAAACCCAAATAACTAAAATCAGAAATGAAAGAGAGTACATTACTACAGATTTTATTGAAACAAAAAAGATTGTGGAAGCAAACAAGTCCCCAAGTCTGCAATCTACAAGCTGGAGACTAAAGAGAGCTGCTGGTGCTGCTGATAACCAGGAGAGCTGAAGCTGCAGTTCCAGTCTGAGGGCCAGTGAGTTTGAGAACCAGAAAGAACTGATGTTTCAGTTTGAGTCTGAAGGCAGAAAAAAAAAAACAATGTCCCACCTCAAAGGTAGACATGAGTTTCCTCACTTTTGGGATAGTCAGCTGTTTTATTCTAATCAGATCTTCAACAGATTGAATTAGGGTTTTGTACTTTGGAGAAGGCAATCTGCTCTATTACACCTAAAAATTTACACACTGATCCCACCAAGAAACACCCACACAGACACATCCAGCATAATGTTTGACCAAACAACTGAGCATCCCACGGCCCAGTCATGTTGACATGGTCACAAGTCCATTCTTTGTTACCTATCTCCTTAAACAATACTCTCCAACATCCACCTCACATGATGTCTACATACAACTGAAAACGCATCAACTTCTTCCATAAAGGAGGAGGTAGTCTTTAGTGATGTCTACTCTTCTCGTTAATATCCATCCTATACATTCAATATAATGATGTAAAATTGACACATAATAAGTTCTCAATAAATGTCATTCATAGTTCTTAGAAGCTGCAACTTTAAGCAGAATGATGTACAAAGAAACCAACTTTACCATGGGCTAATCAATATAAAGAACTAAGTTCCTATGTCATATTTCTGGTCACAACAACACCATCAAACTTCTACATAAAGACACTAAATACTTTCAAATCAATGTGAAGTACCAAGGCATTTGAGAAAGATTAATAAAATTTGTATAATTATTGTGTATTTTATAAATTTTTATTTTACGAAAATTTGTATTTATTCATTCTCAATATGTTTATTTTAGTTCAGAATCAATGGGTGATTAGGGCCTATTTCAGAAGCCCAGGGCACAAGGCAGGGACCAACTGGCCATGGAGGCCATTCCATCACAGGGAGCACCACCCTAAACAAAAGCACCCACACTCGCTCACACTGCAGCAATTTAGACATACCAGTTAACCTATCATGCACATCCTTGGGATTTGGGAAGAAATCAGCATACCTAGAAAAAAAACATGCAGACATGGAGAGAACCTTCAAATTCCACCCACTCGGTGGTCCCTATAAGTAATTGACTTTGTTCTGATCGGCATTATGCAGAAACAAAACTGAATGAAATGACATTATTCCAGAACCTACTGCACTATAATGTAAAGTCAATACATCTTAAATCTCAGGTGGCACTTGTGGCTCAGTGAGTAGGGTGCCAGGGGTGGTAGGTTCAAACCCAGCCCCAGCCAAACTGCAACAACAACAACAACAACAACAACAACAAAATAGCCGGGCGTTGTGGCGGTGGTGGGCAATTGTAGTCCCAGCTACTTGGGAGGCTGAGGCAAGAGAATTGCCTAAGTCCAAGAGCTGGAGGTTGCTGTGAGCTGTGACACCATAGCACTCTACCAAGGATGACAAAGTGAGACTCTGTCTCTAAAAAAAAAAAAAAACATCTTGTATCGCATAACAAAGGACTAAGAGAGGAACAAAGATACTTGAGATACACATACTTTCTAACATACACACACACAACACACACTTTCAGGAAAATCCCAGGATAGTACAGAACAAAAATGCCCTCTCCCAAACTGAGATGAAGTTGAGAGACCAAAGAATAACTCAGACAAATCCAGCTAGGTGAGTTAGATGAGTTTACCAGAGGTTATATACACAAGGAGTTCACTCCTTGTGACCGAGTTTGCTGGACATTCAGTCCTCCAGACACTCACTGCTGGATGGTGCAGAAGAGATTCAGAGAGTAAAAAACTTCCTGGTCTGAGCATCTACCTATGGTGCCACCTTAAATCTTTTTCCAGTGAGTAACACAAAGCTCTTACATTGTATCATCAACACACCTCCACATGGAAGCAAATCAAGTACATGAAGTACAATCATCATGTGCCTTGAAATAACCCATGTTGTGTTAATGATTTTATAATTCTCCACTAGGTGGAGATTTTAGTATTGCAATTAGCTGAAGGGTATTTTAAGTCAGCTAAAGCCATTCTAAAGCAATCATGGCTTGTTTACACCAGTTGCTTCTGGCTCAAGAGAGACTAACTCCTGGCATTTGCTTACTTTATTTTGTAACAATTTTATGGAGTACTCCAAGCTAGCACTGCCCAGTGTTTTTCTTTGCATTTCCCCTCATACCCTAAATGTATTTATAACAAATAAGGAGGAAGTATTTGTGACAATTGAAGTCCTTATTCCTGGAGCTGGTGACAGTCTGTCTTAGCTGGTATTTGTAACCATCTTCTTCCACTAGCCATTTTGCATTATCTTTGCCTTCAGCAGGCACCTCAGATGGCTATAGTTCTCTAGTTGATGGACTGACTCACAACTTCACTCCTGAAGGACCGCGCATTCCTGAGCCATTAGTAGTTCTGCCTGGCTTGGGCAGAACTTGCTGCCTTGCTGTGGTTTTCCATGGATCTTACTCACAGGGCAGGGAACTACTAAGAGATGCCCTAAGGGTTCTGTACACGAGACATACTCGTCCTTACCTCCACTGCGGAGTAGTACTCCAATTGTCCTTTCATGGTCAGGATCAATCACCCAGCTAGCATAGTAACTCCTGCATGAGTGTTGATTCAAAGGCATGAAAACCCAAACTGGTCAGGCTGCAGCCTCATCTTCCAGTTCAATGGAATCATTATTCAGTCTCTTGATGGATGTGTTCTTCTCTTTGGAACTAAAACTTCTAGGCAAGCAGAGCTTAAGACCATGGGAACAGGAAACAAAAATTTTGCTAGTGGGTCACTAGGGTTAATTTTGAGTGGTTATGTTCCCAATTCTACACCTTGATTCCCAGAGCTATAAATTCTGGCCATGGAAAAAATAGACCATATATTAGGACATTGATTCACAGCCTTCTGTAATACCTTGCCATAAACCTACAAAAGAGATTCCAACAAAAATTCCAAGAACTTGATTTTAAAATGGGTGAAAGATTTGGTTAGACATTTCTCTCCAAAGAAGATATATCAATGGCCAATACACATATGAAAAAACTCTCAATGTATTAGTGATGAAAGGAGTGAAAATCAAAACTACAATGAGATATCATTTTACATCCATTAGGATGGTGATGTGCACAACGTAAGGGTGTAGAGTGCAAGCCCAGGGTGAAGGGCTCAACTACATCTTGAATTTTACCTTAGAAGTGCAAACAATGTAACCTAATCATTTGTGCCCTCATATTAATCTGAAATTAAAATAAATAAATATAAACAAAAAAAGGATATTATTAAAAAATAGAAATTAAGCATTGGCAAGGATATGGAGGAAATAGAATTCTTACGCATTGCTAGTGAGACTGTAAAATGGTACAGCCACTGTGGAAAACATTGTGGTGATTCATCAAAAAATTAAACAGAATTAACCTATAACTCATCAATTCCACTTCTGGCTATATACCCCAAAATATTGAAATCATATAAGCATAGTCTCAAAGATGAAGTTATACACTTATGATGTCACAGCATTATTCACAATAGCCAAAAGGTGGAAGCAACCTAAGTGTCCACTGACAGATGAATGGATAAACAAAATGTGATTTGTACGTACACTGCACTGCTATTTAGCCTTAAAAAGGAATGGAATTTTGACACATGCTACGACATAAAGGAACCTAAAGACATTATGCTAAGTGAAATAAGTTGTCACAAAAGGACAAATGTCACCTGATTCCATGTATAAAAGCTTCCTAGAATAGTCAAATTCATAGAGACGAAAAGTAGAAAGGTGGCTGGCAAGGGCTGGAAGGAGAGGGGAGTCAGTGTTAGCAGATGAAAAAGGTCTGGAGAGAGATGGTGTGGTAGTTGTACAACAAGGGACATGTATTTAATGCCATTGAACTGCATGCTTAAAAATGTTAAAGCGTTAAATGTCATGTTACATATATTTTAATGAAACACATTAAAATTTACTAAAACTTTTAGAAAAAGTCAAAATTGAAAACTCTTCAGGTGATTGAGGAACTGTGGGGAACTATGAATTGGAAAGAATTTATGGCAGCAAATTGCTTATCAATATAATATCCGTTTAACATTTGACATACTTTTCCAAGTGAATTTAATATCCTAATATAAAATGCTGTACTAAGAGTTCAGAAAATAAAAGTGCGCATATTTTATCTCTGATATTTATGAGACACCATTAATATAATTGTTCATTGTACCATTATGTTATGTTATGTTAATGTACATAGTTGTGGAGATAATAAAACAAAAATCCTTATTCAAATGGTTGGCATATCTGGTAGCAAGTGAGAACTAAGAAGACGTTTCTGCCTTTGATATATCACTACAGTTTAAATCATTTTGCTTTGCCTCAATAGTTCTCGGGACCCAATTTCCCTACTGGAGGTTACCGTGAGAATCTGCTGGGCAAGTGTGATAAACGCTTATGTAGGACTGCATGCCAAAGCAATTGCGAGTGTGTCACCAGAGACGTGCAGCCTTCCAGTCCAGTGACTCTCCCTCCTAGTCATATTCCAAACATATATTTAACATGAGGAAAATCATTACTTTCATAAGGAACAATACAAAAACCCCTAGGAAAGACTATGCATTAAACTAGAACGTATCTATTTAAAGGTATTATGCAGAAGCTAGAAGGTAGAAATACTGCGGAACACTTGAAGGAAAGGCATCAAGGGAACAGAAAATGCTCTGGAAAATAAAGCAAAATGAGCTAAAAATAAATTTCTACTTTGTACTAGTTCTATAGGAAAATCTTCAAAAGGAGGAGGTACATACTACCTTTTGCTATGATTAATAATTTTTCTTCTAGTTGAAGCTGTAATCTCTGTCTTTCCTATTCATCTGCACTGAATTCATAGTAGAAAAAAAGTAATTTCCTTAGGGCGGCGCCTGTGGCTCAAAGAAGTAGGGCACCAGCCCCATATACCGGAGGTGGCAGGTTCAAACCCAGTCCTGGCCAAAAACTGCAAAAAAAAAAAAAAA